>KN838578.1:35249-60099 GCA_000827195.1 Laccaria amethystina LaAM-08-1 | reverse complement strand
ACTGAGAGAAGAAGATGATCGAGTGAAGTATAAGTAAGTATAAAGAAGTCGATCACATGACTGGAGTCCTGAAATAGAAGTGGAGGATATGAACACGCTAATAGTGGGACTTCCAACGTCGACAAGGATCCAAGTTCCGTGGCCAAGTTGCTAGTGCAGAGATGTAAAGATGCGGGGTTGATGATGACGCACCACTCCCACTAAAATATAATGCAAAAGATCGGGCCTCGATCAGCTTTTCTGCTAATGATAAGCTGCCCTAAGCGACATGGTAAGTCAGTCACTGGATATTCAAACGACAAAAAACCCACTTGGGAACTTATAACCCAGTCATACGCTGTTCGAAGCATCGATCCGCAGAGGCCGCGCAAACTTAGGAGATTCATGGCCTCCATCCAGAATAAAGCATGAAGTTGCAGGAAATCAGATAGGTTGTCATGAAGACCATCCCCGATGATCGATGCGGCAGCAGAGAGGTGGTAACTCCAGTTTCGGGAGGAATAGCTCAAGACAGGAAGGATGTTTTCTTTGACTGCGTCCGCAAGCATGGGGTTGTCTACATCAAGCACAAATGATGAAGGGATATTTGCTGTGTTGAAGCGCAATCCGTCCTTCATGCACCTGAAGCAGGTGTCGGCGAGAAGTCGATGGTGCATCATTTGATTGCACCAAAAGTTGCCTGAGCGATCCTTATCGAGTATGAAGTCCGAAAAGGATTTGTGGTAAACCAAGACTCGGCCATGTTCGCGGTAGAGCACGGCATGAAGATCTGAGAGGAGTTTTTCCGCCACGTCGGTGTAGTCCGAAGTGAAGAGAAGAGAGGCAACAACAGAGGTTGATGTCCGCTCAGCGGTACAGAGGAATGTGTGTAGGATGCTGCGTCGATCTTCCCACTCGTTCTCTTTGGGGCTGAAATATTTGAAAGCTTCGTCGAGGATTTGAGAATTTTTTTTTTTTTTTTTTAGTGTCTAATTTAAGTCTATTGGGGCAAAGCCCCATGTCAGACCTTACAACTTTGTAGACTACCTAAGGCGCCTAGTGCCTATATACCTAACCCCCCTGAGACCATCCCTTGCACTGGTGAGGGCACACCCACGGCGAACATTCCCCCACACAGCCCGGCACAGAAACGCCGTTTAGGAATGCGTCTATGGTGAGCGGGGTAGCCTCATGCTATCTGCTTGACTATGCAATCCAACGGAAGTAATGTTTCATCTGCCAAGTACCCGACCGCAAAGCGATAGGTACAGTCGTTGGGACAAGCGCGATTAGGAGGGAACGAAAAAAGGTTTTGAGTGTGTTGCTGTGTTCTTGAGTGACTCTTGGTGGTATTCGGCCTAGCGTGATTTGATTTGAGCTCTGAAGTCCGCGACTGAGACGCGGGTAAGAGAAAGAGGTGGGGTTTTTTGGGCGAACCCGCTGGCTTGAGACCAGCTTGGCTGTCGTCGTTCCATGCTTTCAATGTAGGTCCTATAGGGGAGGTGCTACCTGTCAACCTTCCTCGGGTTCTAGATGAGATACATCACCTATGGAGTCTCCTAGCGTGTTCTTGAATCTCGCCGTCCTTCCCACAAACTTCAACAACTCTTTTATCCTTCCCAGACTTGTCAGAATGCTTCGAAGATCCCTTGAGTATCGACCTAGGGCTCTATCCATGTCGTAGCGCTCCGCCGCGTATGCTTGACATTCGAACAGGAAGTGCACTACCGTCTCCGTAATCGTCAACTGTCCTATGCCCCAGCATAATTCGCATCGCCTGGTGCCTGACTTCTTGATGCGGAAAAGGTAGCTGTTTAATGGTATATGTCCTGTTCGTAGTTGCGTTAGCAAACTCGTTTGCGCTCTGGAGAGTACTTCGCTAATCTTCCGAAACTTCTTGAATGGGAAGTTTGCGTCTATGTGCTGGAACCTAGCGTAGCGCGGTGAGGTCTTCCACATATCCATCCACCTGGTCTTCAGTTTTTCCCCAAACTCCTGCTTAACCGCTGTGGCGCTGACTGGTAGTCGTTTCCGGAGAATTGGTGGTAGGTCCTCTGGCGGACTTGACTCTCCCTGTGCTGCCCTTTTTGCTTCCTCGTCGACTCTCTCATTACCTGCCACTCCTTTGTGCGCCGCTACCCATTTTAGTGCGAACTTCTTTGTTCCTGCCGTGCTAGGGACATCAGTTCCGTCGTTCATGATGTCTGTTAGTCTCAGATACTCCAGAACCAAGTATTGTCCCGGCCCCGTTTTCCTCGCTCCCGTTGCCTTGATGAAAGCCTGGCTGTCCGTGTAACTGGTTGCTGCCGACTTTCCTACTTCTGCCTGACCTTGCAACATCCAAGCTGCGAGTATCGATCCTACCGCCTCTCCCTCGAACGTGGTGTGCTTCTTAAGTGAACCTAGGTGAAACCTTAGTATCTTCTCCGGTTCTTCAACCCCTTTCCTATAGAGTACTGCAGCCGCCCCTGCATTCCCTTCAAACCCCGAACCGTCTGTGTATATCCTGATCTCTGATTTGTCCTTTCCTTCGTCCTTTATTGATTCTTCCTTGGATTCTGCGATAGCGGTCGTAAAGGCCCTCTTGTAAGTTGGTGGCCGGGGATCTGGCATGATCGTTTCGAATCGTTGTGGCTTGATCCTGAAGCACTCGATTAGTTTCTGTAGGGGGGGAAGGTGAGTCTTCGCTGGTGTCTTGCTATATGCTCGGAGCATGGCTCGAGTGGGGTGTCCATCTGGGAGAGTTGAGGCTCGCACTGCCGCCGCGTGACAGATGCGTTCGAGCATCAGGTTCACTGGTAGAACTCCGGCATGTGCATCCAGCAAATCATTCGGCGAATATTTTTCCTTATCACTTAAGGGACCCTGGCAGATTTTAGGGCATTTAGTTCTTGAGTTTCTGTATAGCTATCGGTAGTACCGCAATTGGATAGAGAAATGAGGACTGGCATCTTCATTTTTACCTTGAGATTTGGAAGCTGGAGAAAGGAAGAAGGTGGTTTGGAGGCATGGATGATGCATACCAAATATTGGAGGTACAGTCATCAATACATTATATTAAAGAGGAAGGTCTGTAAAACAACCTGCAAAGTCAGCACAAACTTGCAATCTCATCAGGCCTGGTTACCCAGGTTTTCGTTTCTAAATCAAGGTTGATCTTGTCAGACTGGCCTTAGAATTGCAAGAGTTGGAATTTGTTGGATTTGTTTTTGCAAGGCCTGATAATTATAATGCCAGCAATCAACATTACCTTCTCAAGAGCCCAAGACATACAATGCCTCAGTAAGGTCCGAAACACCACCGTGCAGTTTCAATTTCTATAACAATGTTACTTACTTGCAACTATGGAATAACTTGTCAGTATTATTTTGCTGTGGTCTATGATGCTTCTTCGAAGGAGGACGCAACTCCGGCTACCACGGTTTCAAAGAGAAACATGTGCATATCGGCAATTAGAATTGACACCTATGGTCAGGATGTGCGTATGGATCAGAATATGCAGATTTCACTTTTTGTGACATTTCCCTTGTTCCTGCTCTTTCAAAAAAATTCAAACATGTTTAATTGGTATATAAAATGCTACTTTCAGAGTTTTAATAGGATCCATGAGGTGCACGAAATGTGAGAAGCCAAGGAGCGAGATTTTGGATAGGTGTATGAAGCTTTGGCTGCCAGGAACACTAGCCATGCTAGGCTCACTCCCAGTTTTCTTCCATAGACGCTGTCTAATACCAACACCGAGCACATCGTCAAATTTTCAGGTGAGCAGGACAAGTGGAAGTTGTCAAATTTGACTTTGAGAATGAAATACTTAACAGTTGCCCTGCTTGGCAGACTGTCACATATTGACCAAAATTCCTCGTTGACATGATTGTGACATTCGTTTGCATATCTTTTTCCTTTCGCTCCAGGAAGGTACATCACACTTTCTAAAAATTCTCAAAATTTTAGGGAGCATGTAAGACTGCATTTACTAGACTTCCATTGATTTTATAGACTTCACGGTATGATGTTGAAGTTACATCAATGAAAAAGTGAAATTTCCTCCTGAATAAGGTATAGTACACCAGATGCCCGATGTTAGTCATAATAGTCAAATCTGTTTGCGAGGGTGGATTATCCTTAATAGGTGCTGCGACGTTATTTTAGTTGCAATTTTGTTGCAATTCTCTGGAGATACCGGCTATTGTTATACTTACCTACTTTCCAAGCACCTTCCCTCATTTGCCTTCTGACTCCTTTCACCATCACCTTCCTTCTGCCTCTCTCATCTGTGGGTTGTCTGAAGATAATCCCTTACTACAAGGTACAGTAGTACTGACAACTTATCTTTGCTCCCCCCCGCTTCCGCTAATGTAACACAGATGAAATGGAAATATACACCTCGCCATGTAACAAGACTTAGACCTGTCCGATTATTCGATGCTGACCGTTGATATCGTAGTTTCCAATTTCTGGTTTAACATGCCCTCTGAGTATTTCAAGGTTCAGCCATCCTGCTTTCTTCCCTTCACCACAAGGCTCTGCTGCTGGATCGTGCCTTGACGGTGCAGTGTTTTTTCCAACACACAGGTGTTGAGCTAATTATGGTTGACAGTCTGGTGATCATAGAGTCCACTACCCTGTAAGACATAATTTTCCCTGTCGTGAAGAGGTTTGACTTGAAGAATATATTAATTTATGCTCAGTACTCAGTGCGTTTTTTTGACAACTCCTATTTCATGTTCTGAACCATTAGCCTCCACGTCTGGGATCTGTTCAATGCATTCCCCTTCCGTCAGACCAACATCTGCTATCCTCCCCAGTGCCTGCACTCTTCCCCCTCACCGTCACCCTCCCACTTCACTCAGAGACAGCCTTGAGGCTTTCATTTGTGGATCCATCGGTTGCATACTTCAAGCGATCCTAAATAATTTTCGCTTGTTGGTACTACAGATCAGAAATACTTGTACAACTTACATAAATTCTTCATAGAATACCTCACACAATTCTTTGATTTAAAATGTTGGCAAAAAATCTATATAGAAGGGTACAAATATTTTAAGCTTTTGATGGATGACTAAAGCTGACTAAGGCTTACAAATTCTTATATAAGCTTCCTCAGATGGAAGATGTGTGCCAGGGGGTCCAGGGGGCTTGCCCCCGGCGAGCTGTGACCCATGCTGGAGGAATGGCCGAGTGCTGTGCCGTAGGCATGGGTCTAAAGCTCGTATGAAGGCTGGCAGCTTGAAAAAAAAAAAAGTGGATGTCATTGGCTTAGGTTCTAGTGACATGACTGGAAGTCGGACCAAGCCAGCAACCAGCCTTGCCATGAGCTCTTGACATTCTGCTGCCCCAGTTTCCCAAAGCCAGTGATCGTGTTTCCAAGGGACGCACAGCACCCCTTCGTGACTGTTCGAGATGTTCTTGCAGCAGTGCATGACGCAAACTGTGTCTTCACCATTGAGTTTTACTATCTGCCTCCCACGTATAACCTTTGGGACTCTCCAACAGAGAGGGTACAGACTCTTCAGAGTCAAGCGGCCATTTCCGACGTGAACGTTGGCCAACTTATAACGGAGTTCTTGCCTGGCAGTTCGGTTTGGGCTGGAATTTCACCCAGTCCCCCTGAGCCCGACGTTTGGATTGAGGCAATGGCTATGTCGTACTGTCCCATTTCATTCAATTCTCACAAGGGTGTGACTTGTGACCACTTGTACAAAATTTTAGTTTCGTACACCTCCCAAAAGGAGGGTGACAGGGTCCAGCCCGCCGCCGAATTGGACCCTTAATTACCTTATTTGGTAGGAGCGCCTGCTAGCACTTTCGTACAAGGGCTATGTGATGCAGGACAAGTGTGACATTTCAGACAAATCATAGGAGCCTGTGATGTGTGACGTGAGAATTGAATGAAATGGCACAGTAATTACATTTTTCAGCGTGAGTGCTCACAGAAACTTCTCACTTTCCTCAATGTGGCGAACCCTCCTTATGAGTGATGGACATGATGCTGGCGCACATTTTATACCATCTGCTAGATACATATCATCCGGACATTTGGGGCAACTCCGGGCAACAGAATATCTGTAATGGTGTTGGGTTATATGACAAAGGCCAGAGGCTTGATACGTGCCACTTTACCAGTCCTTTTTCAAGTCACCTCAAGAATGGATGACATCTCATCGACTGGGAGCAGTGTTCGCCAAACGGTTTGTTGAACAGGTGAACGACCCACGGTCATGTGTCCATGCAGCTCCTCATGCCTCTGGAGTCTGGACCTGCCATCCACCACAACTCTCTGTCCCATTCTCATTGCATGAACACCCTTCGTTATTGTTACATAACAATTAGTACATTATCACCTATATAATCAAATTTTCCAGAGACTTGAGTGTGTTGATCATCAAAGCATCGGAGAACTTGTAAGTAACAGTGTGGTAATGTGTCCAGTGGCATGAAGTGTACTGGAGGGCAAGAGACCATCAGAATTTGAAGTAGGAGAGAGAAAAGAGGTAGGCATACCGATTGAACTAATGCCCCTCGCAAACGCCTTCGCGACGAATCTCCAGCACCCAAATATACACGTAGAGGTCCCATGAGTTGTCAGCAACCATTACTGCGGCAAATTTGAATGACATGAGGACGTGGATAGGTGCATCCATTGGAAAAAACAATGGTATTCTGTTCTAAGTACATGGGGAGCAGATTAAATATATAGATAGATACATCACATTGGCCACTGGAGTGCAGCGGTAGCGATACTTCAGTGGACAAAGCGCAGGGTGCATTGATGGAAAGGGTGCTTTGTCCGTCAATGTGCCTGCCACTGGTACAGTGGTGTGGGAAAGTAGCATCCCGCTTCGCGTTCGCGTTCAGCGTTCACATTCACAGTTCGTGAACACAAATCCTTGTGGATGAGATTTCCTGCAAGAATGTGTAAATATCGAAGGGAATGAGAGCAAAGCGAAGGGGGGATCAGAATGATGAAATCGAGGGAAACACACCAGGAAAAACAAAAACAAAACGATGATCGTCATCAGCCAAATACGACACAACATTGGTTCCATCCTCACATCGTCCGTCTTACACACTCGCTGCATTCTGAAAGCTACCTCTCGGATCTGCGCTTGATAACACACTCGGAAATTGACGGTAAGTTAAGGCACCTCTTGGGAAGCTCCACGACCACTTGACCATCCCATTTTCCGATTTCTTCCGACTAATACGGCATGGAGCCCTCGTCAGCTCCCTGTTGTGGGATGTCTGCTGGGCCAATAGCACTTGGTAACCCCATTTAAAATAATGAAGCAAATGCAAGACGACTACCTTGTGCAAATATGATCCCTAATGGACGGAAAAGAGCCGATCTCGAGTGGCATCCAGGGCACCACGACTCGTTACTCGCTCATCACTCGGCCAATCCACGGTAGTTCACACTTCAAATGCCTTCTCTAGGCGAACAGAACGTCGCCGTTCCCATTGGCAACTTACCCCGATATAGGCCGCACTGGCGAGGAGGGGGAGTTGTTAGTCGGGCCTCGAGGCTCCAAACCTATTATGACGACGTCATTTGTCATTTGCACCATGGCGATAATCGCATTGACGTTGTCGTAAGCCATTCATAACCCGCTGTACGCGGGTGGAAATATGCGCTACGTAGTCCGAAACTCTGGCCAAGAAGATTCCGCAGAAAGCAGGCTTTTGCTCCTCATATCTAATGTGTGCGGACTTGTTGTAAAATGGGTTCGAATATTCGTAAGTCTATCCCAGATTTCCCCCCGTCCCCGCCCTACTAAGAGCTTCATCAGTTCCAATCAGTCAGTGTGTCGAAGCTTGCGTCTCCCGCTGGAATTTGGATGGTTCAAGGGATCAAAAATATACACCGGTTGACCTTCTTTCCGGAATACAAAGTTCAGATAAGGCTGAGTTGGCACGCTTCGTTCAAGATACACGATAACAATTGCTGTACACAGGCTGAGCACGGGTCCTGAGCGTCAAACTAAGCGCTGTCCAATCAGATCGTCAGATGCCACGGCCACTGGCTTGACTGGAGCCTGCCCGGCGATACAGTTGCCGGGATTGGTTCCTCCAGTTTTGTCAATGCAGCGTGGGCAATGTTTTGGTCGTCACAATTGTCCTATTGTGACCCGGCCGATAGGAATTTTGGAACGTCAGGGAAGCCTAGAACAAGTATCTTTCCCTACCATCTCAAGCTATCGTCATGGACAGGACCTCACTTCTATTTTTGGTACGTTAGCTTGGCCTTTGCAATGCAGTGTAGGCATGCGCCGAGCCCACACCTTCAACTACATACGTTCCACTATCTCCGACCTATGCAGCCCTGGCTGTGTTAATCATAGGTGTGCTTAATTTGCGTCACAAGTCGCTTGACATACTCGTATATAAGCCTCAAGGACCTTTCGGAACTCGACATGTTACGCCTTGTTGAGCCGAGCCCGCTCGCGATAAGAGGTTGAACATGAGACAAAGTTGTGAGTTATCTGATTATTCAGATTCTAAACGTGCTCACCCCTTGACCGAAGCGATATGTCGATTCGTACATTAGGACCAGACGCAGAGATTGACCCAGCTCGCCGAGAACGTTACGATGCCGAAAGCCGAAACCTCCATCCCCTTCTACCAATTGTAACATCCTCATCTATGTTCACGACACCCCATCCCTCTTTTGTACCACAATCCATGGCGCTGCCCACGACTTCCTATGCAAGACCCTCTCACTTCAGTTTCAACCCTATCCCCGACATCCATATCGTCTCACCCCCACTCCCGCGCAGGCAATGTATCCCCCTTCCACAACTTTCATACGCCGAGATGCAGATAAACCCTTTGCTCGTCAACGGGATCGACTACAATATCAGAGCGCCGACATCATTCGCCGCTTGCCATTCACGACGTCATAGTTCACGAGGGAGAGATGCATGGAGATATGAGCTGGCAGTTCACCCTACCGTCCCGTCCTTAACAATCTATCTTGATTTCGATTCCGACAGACCAATCGTCGTTTTCCCCACCCACAACAACCATGATGCATCCATCACGATAGCCCATGTCCTGGCTGCTGTCAACCATAGGGTGACGGCGGTTGGAGACGAACTCCAGCAGGCTTACAATGCTGGCTACCCAGTACAGCTTCTTCCCCGTGAGGTGTACTGGGCAGGGCTGGTCCCAAGCTCCACAGAGCGCGACGTTTGGGTTCTGCGAACAGATTGAATTCGCATGGCCTGACATGTTCAAGACTACTTTCATTCCTCATCAAATTATACATCTGCGTCACCCACGAACTTATTTATCGAACACCGACTCTCGAGGCTCTATTACTGGTACCCAAGCGCGACGATTGGGTTTTGGAACAAATTGCATTTGTATGGCTCGGCGTGTCCACGTCAACTTCCATCCCTCAACCAAACTATAGACGACTGCGTCGTCTTATTTACCGACCATCGATTCTTGAAATTCTAGTTGCCTAGTTTTCGTTAGGATTTCCTTGCAGCATCCGTTTTCATGGTTACCTCCGCCCCTCAATCAAATTATAGACGGCTGGGTCGTCCTCAAACTCATTTATCCAACGCCTTCTTGAAGTGCTAGTTTCCCAGCTTCCGTTAGGATTTCCTTGCAGCATCCGTTTTCATGGTTACCTCCGCCCCTCAATCAAATTATAGACGGCTGGGTCGTCCTCAAACTCATTTATCCAACGCCTTCTTGGAGTGCTAGTTGCCCAGCTTTCGTTAGGATTTCCTTGCAGCATGCGTTTTCATGGTTACCTCCGCCCCTCAATCAAGTTATGGACGGCTGGGTCCTCCTCAAACTCGTTTACTAAACACCAACTCGTATTTACGAGGCGCTGTTATATAGCTTTCGTTACAGTTTATCTAGTAATCAAGTGGTTGACCCCACCATTATTTTATTAATACGTCTATTTACTGTAGTTGACGCCGACAAGGCTGAAGCCTACTAATATTTTTCCTAATCAACGTGAAAGGTGATATCAAGAAAAATGAAGCAACGAACAAAAAACTGAATTGTTTCTTGCGCTGTATTCAATCGTATGGGTGTACCCTTAAGTTTTCCCACATGACCCTGGACTCCCGAAATAAAACAACCCCGTATATGGGTTTTTTTTTTTTTGAGTACCCTTTGCTGAGCATCTCTGAGCATTTTTCACCCTCAAGGCCAGCCAGCCTACCTCACAGATATCGTTCGACGATCGGCAAAGTAAAAATGTCTTTGTTAGGCGGTTGGGGAGCAATCGAGAAGTTTGTGAGTGTTCATATATATTCTTCTTGCCTGACGGTGGTAATTAAGCAGATACCAGGAGCAGCGGGGCACCGCTATTGTGCGAATATCTTTTAAATCTAGGATTTGACTTGAACCCATATTCGCAGTGTATTCCTATGGGGGCCCACTTGAATTCAAGAACCCCATTTACTCAAATGATCGATTTATCGGCCTCATCTTATCCAAGTCCATTGCACCCCACCCACCGCTGCCTCGCTCAAAAAGCATCTATGCCGAGTTGAGGGCGTTGATGACGCCCCACTGGCAGACTGTAGCCTACATCGTTCCTTGTCCGAGAGTTCGCTCGTCGAGGACTCGACTCCACTTTCTCTCCGAGACAATAACCGTCCAAGAGTCGACGGCTTTTGTCGTTGCTAATCAGACGGTTGGGAAGCGCTCTGGCGGAGTAGGATTTTATTGGGGGGTGTTGAATGACTGGCCTCACGAACAACATTATGGTGTGCTTTTTATTTGATATTGAAGGCAATATTTTTTACTCACTGCACTACATACAAGTATACTACCGCGTTTATGATGAGGAGAGTGTAGGTCGTCTCGATAACATCTTTTGATAAAACTGACACTTCCGAGTCCATGGGTCGCATCAACACACTCTATTTCTCCGCCTCACACCGTCGCCTTCCTTAAGTCCCGTCTTATTTCCTCTGAGAAAATTGGCACCGATTACAACGTTATATTATTTTCAGAAGTAGCGAGACAATCCTTAATGACAGTGGTACAATCGCCGTTCTCTCTGATATTTATCCAGGCGCCAATCAGGACGAGCCCATTGCGGTCGTATACAGACCACAACCGACAAACGTCAAAGTCTTTCAATTTCATGAATTTGCATCTGAGTTATCGCGCTGCCTAGGATTCTCAAGAATTTATTGCGATAAGGGGGTCTGGTGAGTGACAGATGCGTAATCCACACGAGTTCATCATTAATGTATCGAAGCCATATGAAGCATGGCACTAAAATGCCGCTGGGGAGATTTTCGAGACTGACAGCATTCTGAAACGCATGGCGTATCACAACTTGACGTTGGCGCGTCATACTTTCTTTTATCGGCTGTCCGCTGATATTACACTAACATCATCCACCCGCCACAGATCCCTATGATTTCTAGGAGGCAATAAATTCTAAAGGAAAGAAAGTATGTGCGTATGTTATTATTCCGTTCTATGATTTGTAACAAGGCTCCCGATTTTGCAGTCATTCTGTCAGGTGAAAATTTACACTCTCATCCAATTTCGAATCACGCTAACCTCCATGAAATAGCCTGTGCCACTCCGTGTTGATTTGAAATCTGGTCGAAGTCCGCCGGTGCACAGTAATTTCAAGTTGAGATATTGAGGAGAGCTTATCGGTAAATCGGTGTACAGGAGCCATATCCGAGATATGAATCCGGAGGCGAAGGAACTCTGGCCGATTTTTAGGACATTTAGTTCTTGTGTTTCCGTACCGCCATAGTACGTGATCCATAATTTTTGGCCTCCACTGAATAGCTTGTAATTGGTGTCAAAAATGATCAGGCGCAGTGTGTTTTTCTACGCCCTCGCATCTGAAATTTATTTCGACGTCGTAGGGAGCCTGAATTGGCCTGAATAGTGTCTTTTCACAAGTCCGGCATCCCAATACAACGAGCCCAAGTTGGGGTTCTGGGTAGAGAAGTGAAGACTGGCGTCTTCATTTTTACCTAGAGAGCACAGGTACCTTCGGCTAGTTTTAAACGAGCACGCTGGAAATTTGAACCAGGACTTCATATGTTTGAACGATAAAAGTCAACTGGAAACAAAACCGCTGGGAGCCAACTGGGAGTTAAAATTAATTAAACTCTGGCCGTTATATGAAAAACGATTCCATTAGTTGTAGGATACAAAGTGGCTTGTTAACCGGGAGAGCCATACAGGGTTCCGGGAAAAGGGCGTGGGGGGACAAAATCGGACTCAGGGAGGGAAAAGTGTGTCCAGAGATACAAGACGCAGTAAACGCTTAAGGATGGATTGGCGCAAGTGGAAGGTTGGTCTTAAAGTTGGCTAGGAGAACGTTAATGATGACGTGACCTAGTTGATCGATGCTCTTTGCCCACGACCACCATCATCGCGTATCGACAATCCCAAGCTTGCCTTCGACGATGAACTGGCCATTCGGCAAGACGCGCTGCCCGTTGACATCAAGGCAGCGAGCACTACATGAAGGGCTCATGGGTGGCAACCGGTTGACGAAATTGGGCGGCGTTTGACTGTGTTTTGAGTTGGGATATATTCTTGTGCGAGTCGTCCTGTTTTCTTCTTCGTGTTTCTCAAGCTAATTGTTGACTCAGTTCTGTAACAGAGCGAGGAGAGCAGGAACGTGACGGACTTGCTAAGTAGAGCAGGTGGCTGGACAGCTTCGTTGCTGGCACTCTGACAAGCACCGCTCGCTCTAAGCCCTTTGGATGGAAACCATGTGGGCTACTCTCGTCGCTGAAATGAGCATGGCTGAAGCCGACGGCATTCCGACCACTTTCAGAGGAAGAGGCTGACCCAGAATCTGTCCTCGCAGCTTGAAGAGAGAACGGTATATTGGATGTACGTCTTTCTGCCCGTCTCCTACTTATTTCCGACATGACGGACCATTGCAGGCATCATTTTAACCCTAGCGTCAGGCTCTGGAGTCAATGACAGGTTGGGGGGCGGGACTTGCAGATTGTGCACGACGAGGTGGGTTTCTTGCGTTCTTTCCTGAATATAGCTGACATCTCACGGCTGTAGGCTCTGAAGGCGACCTATCAAACCCACATGCAACCTTTGGTTGTTGCCGTCTCGCGGCTTCACTTGGTATGTTTACCTTTCCACTCTGTTTACCTTTCCACTCGTTGTGATTTTATGACATTCTATATTCCCCCCTTTGCGTCTTCACACCCATTTATCTCATTGTCGCACCCTTCTCCTGTATTGTCGTGCACCCTCTTCTTGTAACGTTTGCCCTTTTGGGATCCATATCCACGAACCCTTCTCCAGCCCCTTCCCCTCGTCTACTGCCGTACTTCTCTTGTTCGCCCCCTTCCCCTTCCGTCTTACATCTCACTGATGCTATCAACATGCAGATCTCAACCATTAACAATACCGTCGATAAGACCTTGGTCAAGTGACTACTCGTGGAAGGTACTGTTTTCTGCTTGTGTTCTCCATCCCCGCTCATATGACTTGGTTGAGATTAGCTGTGGGTTTGTGCTCCCGTTATACCTCGTTGAACCCACGCCGATTAGCTGTCCGACCCCTCCCCTCTTCAACGATGACTCCGATATTACCCAAGGGAGAAGAAACTGCACACCAAGCTGTTGCCTTCGTCATCACAACCAACCCAAAGGCCGTATCTGTAAGTTTGACAAATCCAGGTTGGTTGTGAGTTTCGAATCCTCTTAACCATCACTGCTGTGGGATTAATACGTTTGGCTTGTGACCAGGTTCGCGATCGTCAACTTTCTTGGGTCCAATCATCATGGGTCAAAGGGCCACTGGAAACTTGAGATGAGGACGTGTTTCCGTTCTACCGAACGCGCCCAGAGTAATAACTCCACGATGGTCACGCTAGAACGCCTGGGTTACAAGCCCGTTTTCGTGCTGCCTATGAATTTCGGCGGAAGGATTGATTGGATTTTCCGGTCTTCCTTGAGTGGTGCTCCGAGCGCTGATGCAAACCCTGAAGTAAGTCTTCTTTCCACCGACTTTGGACTCGACTGACTAATCTGCAGCGATCATGGGTATAGCAGCACAGCAAGGGGAAGTTGAGGGGCTCATTCTTGTGCTACCGACCACCCAGGACGCATTTGTAAGATCGGGGGTACAAGTTCGTGTACGTGTAAGAGATCACGGGGGACGGTGATGACTCAGGTAAAGCCTTTCGCTTCCTTGGCGTTCTTGCTCGCATAGATCTGAAGTTCTGAAACCCTTGCTAGCCGCTTGTTGAACAGAGCAAAGGAGGACATCCTCGTTCAGATTCCCCCTCCTCTCCCGCTCATGCGCTAGTCATGGGGTCCAGCACGGATGTTCACACACAATATCTGCCGGACCAACCAACGCCTTGGTTATGTGGCCTCCCCATTTGGTTCTGTGCGGTGTTGAACAAGCTTGTCGGTCCCGCTGCTTCGTCCAATGTTTCTGGTCCCAGTTGGTCTAGTAGTCGCTCTCATGGAGGCAGGTTTCAAAGTACGCATGCCCAATTACTGCAGTCACTATTTCGACTCATCCTTTCGTTTACAGTCACATGAGGATTGGTCGGTTCTTTGGGGCGTGGTTTGGCTGTCGAGCTACGTGCTCTGAGCTCAGTAGTGTTCAAGTTAGAGTAATCAGCTGTGGGATTCCCCTTCCAGACTGTTTCGCGTCCATCCCAATGCATCTCCGTTTGGAATTGTGGATTAGACCTTCAAGTCGACAGCACATCTGAAGTGGTCGTAAAGCATGCACGTGATGCGCATATATTTCTGCTTCACCCTCGCAACCTTATTCAAGGTTGCGCAGTCTCAGATGGCCTGACCCTGGCCTGATCAAAGGTCAACAGATTCATGACCCTTCTATGTGGGTCGCTCATCGCTGCGGCGTTGCGGTAACCGACGGAACAGGACCAAGTGAGTCACAACAGGTGCCCGGGAGTCACATTCGGCTACTGATGGACGATCCTTAATCACACTTCCAAAAGCTTCAATCCCCCGTATTCACAAATCATTATTCTTTTCGGCCCCATGTTGTCCACCGAAAATCAGGATGAAGAAAAGACTCCTCCTGTTGAACCGCCGCGGGGCTTCTTCGCTCCCAAGGCAGCCACGTCAGAAGAAAACAAGCCTGAGGAGTCGACTACTGACGCGCAGCCCTCCGACGAGCACGACGCACCAGCTGTATCATTCACCCAGTTATTTCGGTGCGTCCTCTTTTTGTCAAGTCGATTATCATGTGAAATCTTACTTTGCTGCAATGAAAAAGCTTTTCGACGCGATTCGAACTTTTCATTGATGCTATCGGTTTGCTCGTAGCTTTAGGATCGGGGGCCGCTCAAGTGAGCCTCTGAAATCGACATAGACTTGTGCCCTGACTGACATTTCACGTGCAGCCGCTCCAAGCGATTCTCTTTGGAAATTTAACTCAGGATTTTGTTACATTTACGATTGTCCTTCTCAAATATCAGGAAGGGGACGAAGAGGCTAAACAGCAATTGCCGCTGGCAGCTGCACACTTTCGCCACACGGCTGGTATCGATGCCACGTACCTGGTGTATCTTGGTGTGTGGTGTTGTTTTGTGGCACATTCGGTGCTTAAATCGTCTCAGGAATTGGATTATTTGTGTGCACATTTGTATCGTTGTACATTTGGGTCTATACTGGTGAACTCAACGCCAAGAGGCTTCGAGAGTACTACCTCAAAGCCATACTTCGTCAGGATATCGCTTATTTTGACGATATCGGGGCTGGGGAAATTACCACTAGAATTCAAACAGATACTCGTGGGTGTTAATTAGCGTGATGGTCTCTATCCCTGACGTTGCCTTCAGATTTGGTGCAGCAGGGTATGTCTGAGAAGGTTGCACTAGCAGTAGGCTGCGTTGCGGCCTTTTTGACAGGTTTTATAATTGCATTCGTCCGTTCCTGGCGCTTGGCCTTGGCCCTCAGTTCCATTTTGCCAGCCATATCCCTGACGGCTGGAATTATGAACAAGTTTGCAGCAGACTACACGAAGTGCGTTTTTTGATGCCATAAATTCACCAGCAGCTAAGTTATTATATCGTCAGGAAATCTCTCAAACATGTCGCCGAAGGTGGAACCTTGGCGGAAGAAGTAATCTCGACCATTCGAACAGCCCAAGCTTTCGGGACTCAGAAGACGTTGTCGACTATTTACGACTCCTACGTGGAACAGTCTCTCCAGGTCAATCTAACGGCTTCTGCCTGGAGCGGGGCTGGATTTGGCGTAACGTTCTTCGTCATTTATTCGGCGTATGCTCTCAGTAAGTTGTCAGAAATGATTGTAATACTTCCATATTTTCTAACCCGTCAAAGCCTTCAGTTTTGGGACCACCCTTATTAATAGCCATCATGGTTTGCTTCAAAAAGTTCAGTCTCCACGCAAATGTTTATGCAGTCTTTAGCTACCGCGGGAGCTGTCGTGAACGTGTATCTATCCATCTTCATCGGTGCTCTCTATGTGGCATTGCTTGCGCCGGAAATGCAAGGTGCGTAGACCTTGGTTCGACCGAGTCCCGTTTTTGAATGATTCCTGCAGCAATGAACAAAGCCCGAGGTGCAGCAGCAAAACTCTACGAAACCATTGATCGTGTGCCAGATATTGACTCTTCTGACCCTAGTGGACTGAAACCCGAAGACGTCAGAGGAGAAATAATCTTTGAGGGAGTAAATTTCAGCTATCCCTCGCGTTCAGACATCCCCGTTATCAAGGGCCTATCCTTATCCTTTCAAGCCGGAAAGACCATTGCACTTGTTGGACCTTCCGGTTCCGGAAAATCGACTATCATTTCTCTTGTTGAACGGTTCTATGATCCGACTTCGGGGAGTATCCAACTCGATGGCGTCGATTTAAGAGATCTCAACCTGAAGTGGCTGCGGTCCCAAATCGGTCTCGTTGCTCAAGAACCCGTCCTTTTTGCCGCGAGTATCAAGGAAAACGTGGCCCACGGGTTAATCGGAACGGAATACGAGCATATTGCTGACGAGAAGAAATTCGCCCTTATCAAAGAGGCCTGCCTGCAGGCGAACGCAGATGGATTCATAGCTCAGCTTCCGTCGGGGTATGACACGGTGGTAGGAGAACGGGGTTTCCTTCTCTCCGGCGGGCAAAAACAGCGTATTTCTATCGCTCGCGCCATTGTTTCCGATCCTAAAATATTGCTTTTGGATGAGGCGACCAGCGCGCTCGACACACAGTCCGAGGGCATTGTGCAGGACGCTCTTGATAAAGCCGCCGCAGGTTTGTGCCGGCTTGAACGACTTGGCCTTCCTTAGATGATTCACTTTTGAAAGGTCGCACAACGGTAATCATCGCCCATCGATTGTCGACCATCAAGAACGTCGACCTCATCTATGTCTTGGAGGGAGGACTTGTTACCGAGAAAGGATCGCATGTGGAGCTTATTCAGGCCGGTGGTAATTATGCGCATCTCGTCAATGCCCAAAATCTTCGAGGTTCCCAACCAGGAAATTTATTCAGCAAGACCTCAAAAGCAGAAGAAATCCGGGGCTTAATGGATCAGAAGGATCCCGCCGATACCCCCCTTCTCCGATCAAACACTCATATTCATAATTCAATCGACAAGGAGCTTGACAATTTGCCTCCCATTAGCGTGACGGAAAGGTCCGACCTTGGCACATTCACCGTATTCACTCGCATGGGAGAACACGTTAGAGATCAGCGCAAAATTTATCTCTGGGCATCTATCTTTGCGATCCGTTCGTCTATGCATGCTTCAATTCTAAATGTTTCTTGATTCCTTTCAGTGTCTGGTCTGATCCCGGCTGCTTGCGGAATTGTATTCGCTAACAGCATTACCGGGTTTTCAGAAGACGACCCCCACATTCGACGTTTCAAGGGTGATCGAAATGCTCTTTGGTAGGCCATGAGTTTTCATTCATTGAAAAGTCGTTTATCAAACATGCGTCAGGTTTTTTGTTATTGCCATCATTGCCATGATAGTGATGGGTGCTCAGAATTATTTCTTTTCTTTAGCAGCTTCCACCTTGACAGCTAGATTACGTTCGCTCTACTTCAAGGCGGTGTTGAGGCAGGATGGTTCGTTTCAACATCTTTCCATTATCATTATTACCATCTCAATAGATTCACAGTCGGCTTCTTCGACCACGATGAAAATACCGTGCGTGTTCCGATTCCATTATCCCTGGCTCGCCTTGCTGATGGATAGATGATTCCAACCCAGACGGGCAGCCTGACGTCCAACCTCAGCGAACATCCGCAAAAGGTGAATGGACTTGTAGGGATTACTTTAGGAACGATTATCCAAAGCATTGCGACACTCGTTGCTGGGTGGATACTTGGGCTTGTGTACGTATGGAGACTTGGCCTTATTGCTATAGGTGAGCGTATAACAACACCTCGTCCCGACGTTAAGTTACACATTCGCATTCAGCATGCACTCCCATTCTGGTGTCCACCGGGTATATTCATCTTGTGAGCGTATTTTTCTTCCGCATGAAATTTGGATTTCTTACCCATCCCTTTAGCGCGTTATTATACTCAAGGATCAGTCAAACAAGAAATCTCACGAATCGTCTGCTCACCTTGCTTGCGAGTCGGCTGGATCTATCCGCACAGTAGCTTCACTAACCCGAGAAGCTGACTGTCTGCAGAAATACAGCCAGACCCTTGAAATTCCCATGCGCCGATCTACGAGAAACGCCCTGTGGGGAAATCTCTTATTCGCGTTATCCCAATCTCTGTCTTTCTTCGTTATTGCTCTTGTGTTCTGGTATGGTGCTGGTTTAGTTTCGCATCTGGAAGCCTCGACGACAGCGTTTTTTGTTGCGCTCATGGTGCGAAATTATACCGGACTCCATCTTTCTTCCATTCTAATGTCGCTCAGAGCTCGACAATGGGAGCCATTCAGGCCGGGAACATCTTCACATTTGTACCAGACATATCCTCAGCAAGCAGCGCAGGTTCTGACATCATCCGCCTTCTCGACTCAGTCCCCGAAATCGACGCAGACTCCAAGACTGGAAAGATTCTTGATTCCCAGACCACCAAAGGCCACATTCGACTCGAGAACGTTCGTTTTCAATACCCGACACGTCCTACGGTTCCTGCCCTTCGTAATCTCACTCTGGAAGCCAAGCCTGGGTCATATATTGCAGTGGTCGGCGCCAGTGGTTCAGGGAAAAGCACTATGTAAGAATTATCCATCAAAACTGTTTAGCTTTTTCGATCAATCCTCTTCCAGAATTCAGTTGCTCGAGAGATTTTATGACCCATCGGCAGGGGTAATAAGTGTACGTCTTTTCTCCCAATGTATTTCCCATTTCTCACCATTTTTCTGTAGCTTGACGGAGAACACATCCGGGAACTGAATGTTCAAGAATACCGAAAGCATTTTGCATTGGTATCTCAGGAACCCACCCTCTATGCAGGTACCATTCGGTTCAATATCGTTTTTGGGGCCGTCAAAGCGCAGTCCGAAGTAACGATGGAAGAGATCGAGCAAGCCTGTCGAGACGCTAATATCTTGGAGTTTATTCAATCTTTACCTCAGTGTGTCTTTTTGTTGCTGAATTATTATGGACGTGTCTAAGTCATTTTCAGAGGTTTTGATACAGAAGTAGGAAGTAAAGGTTCTCAGTTATCCGGGGGCCAAAAACGCATGTCGTTCTTTCTCTCTCTGGTCCCTAATCCTAACTCTATCTTCATTTCAGAACGGATTGCCATCGCAAGGGCGCTCATCCGCAATCCCAAGGTTCTTCTACTGGACGAGGTTGGTCTGACACTATCCCATTTTCCCTCCTTTCAATTACCTCTAATTTATTTGCAGGCCACATCTGCTCTTGACTCTAACTCGGAGAAGGTGGTGCAGGAAGCGCTTGACCAGGCAGCAAAAGGGAGAACGACCATTGCGATCGCACACAGGCTATCAACAATTCAAAATGCGGATTGCATGTGAGCTCTTTTCCTCCAGCGCTGTCTCGGCCCTATGATATCCATTACTTCTTAGATACTTCATAAAGGATGGAAGTGTCCAAGAGTCCGGAACGCACGACGAGTTGGTGGCGAAGCGCGGCGCCTATTTCGAATATGTGCAGTTGCAAACTTTGAGTAAGGTGGAAGTGTAATTGGTCCCGTTTTTTATTTGGTATACCCCGCTGACTGATCTTGTTAATAATATTAATAATACCCCCGTTCACCAACGTTTCGCGTCCAGAGTCACATTTTTTTCTTGAAAGGCTAGCTTGTTGGGTGACTTCATGGCCTTTTGAAATTTACTTTCCCTGTCAGTCACCGGTATGCGTTGGGATCCCCGTTATGAAGCAACACGTTGCCATCTGGGACATCAAATTATGAGTATTGGTTCAATCGCTGATGCACGCGAGGCGCCTCGGACTTCGCCACTGAATCTCAGCTTCCCATCAACGCATTTGCTTGAATGTTTCTTTCCACTCTTATTGCCCACCGTTTCGAGCCTTCGCAATAGGCGGCAGGGAAATCTTCCTACAAATGAAGGTTACGCCAATGATCAAACCCGGCAATCGTGAATCACTCTCGCCTCGTTATCCTACAAAATGACATCACATTTGCGGTTGGTGATCAGTTTACGGACTGAAAAAACTATCCTCTTGCCATGACCACCTTACGACTGGAATACACACTTTTCGCTTTATCCATCTTCATTACCTCTTCAACTGCACAGATTTACTAAACAGGTCGGGCAGGTCGGGCAGGGGCAATATTGGCTGGATGTCTTTTCGGTGAGTAGTCAATTTTGTATGCGGTACATATCACGTCTAAATTCCCATAGGCGCAGCTGTGTTGATAACCTTGCTATGCATCTTCTACACCTACTACGTAGAGCACGGCGCTTCGATGGCATTGCGCCATACGGGGCTTCCTATTGATCAGTCGGCCTTTTCACACACGTTCCGGCTGGCCAATCCTTTCGGCCTCTTTCTAGGGGTTGTGCAGAGTCAGAAAACCACCCCATGTCGAACTAATACGGGCCAACTGCGAGACTTTTGCAGGCGCTTATAGAGCGAGGCAAAGTCGGTATCATAGTAAAGCTTCTGCTTTAAATAACCCGCCTGGTCTCGATTTATACAACCCCGAATATCCGCCTGTTAATGCCCCGATGCCCCCTCCGCCATATGAAAGGCCCTCTAGTGGGGTCGTATACCATGCAATGACTATGTTGCTCACGATGTGTATCTCTCATATAAGCTTCGTTGTGTCGTTATGTTGATCAAATAACTTTTGAACAGCCCTTAAATGAGCCGGAGGAAGCACACCTCATCACGCAGGCTTCCCGTGCATTTTTTCCCATCTCTGGCGTCAACATCATGAACGATATTCATTTCATTTTTACCACCCTCCGCATACGTGCACTCTTTTCTTATATAGATATTATGCAATAGATCTTCGACATGTTGCATATCGTCTGCCCATCCCTGAAGCATGCATCTGCAGTCGTGGAGAACGACCCCGCCAAAACTGCAATCTCATGAAAAGCGAAAATATATCATAAAATCCTTCAACTGGTCACTAGTGCTATATAAAACTATATTTCAACAAAAGTTGTGAGGAAGTGTCCTTCGCGTTTATGGCTAAGCGAAGAACACTGAAGCCGACGAAGCTTTACCTCGCAGGTTGTAATTGGCATCTGTCAGACTAGGGATAGTTTTTCTTTGAATTATTGGAATGACGTTATAGACTAATTTAACAATAAGGACTCAACTGAATCAGTTGTTTTTATCCCTGTCTCGTTCACGTACAAGGTAAAAAAATATTTCATCCGCAAAAGGACCCGTCAAAATTTCATTCAACTCCCAGACCGTCCCATTTTTGAAGGAGCTCATTTTTTCCCTATTTAGTCGTAAGTAGTAGATCATAGTCACCAGAGGTTTATGACATATGTGAAAGTATTGAACGCCCATCCGCGGCGCTCTCAACCCTAAGAGTGACAGGAACTAAATTAAGGGCGGAATGGATCTGTTCCAGGCAAAGAAAGGTATTCAAAAATGGCTGGGCATTTCTCACCGTTAAGTTTGGTCTTGGAAGGTCGCGCCCAGGAACATTTGTTACGGAGGGAACAAAGGCCCCCCCCTCTCTGCTCAGATGCGTTATCATGTGTGTAAATCGCCGTTCCCATTGTAAGCATAATGGGACCAAACCAATCATAGAAAAAAGAGTCATCTGCGGAGGGCGAGCCGCCCAAGGATCCTTCGATCGAAGAATGGTGTGAGTTGAGCGCTGAGCATTGACTGTCCTTTCAAGGTCCTAGAAAGTGCCTACGGCGGTTATATAACTCCGTGACGAGATCCAGTACGCAAGGCTGAAATGAAAAGTAGGTTGAACAAACGAAGTGTGAGATTATGAACCACTTCGAATGCACATTTTCTCACTGGTCGGTCTACGTGCCCATTAACCTTGGTCTGTGTATCGCCCTTCAGTGACATTGTAAGAGTTGGATTGCAAGCGTCAGATCAGTGGCTGTACGCGATTACGATCTAGGTCTTGGCGCTGATCCAACAAATGGATAAGTTCCTCATGTATCAGCGCTACGCTCGATCTTCTTACAAGCCACCTAACGAACGTGCCAGGATTTTTCGGGTTCTGTTCCTGCAATCACACACCGCTGCGTACCACTTTTGAGGATGCCGGCCCTTTTAGTCCCCATGCCTAAAAAGCACGTCGAACTTTCCCCACAAACACCCACCCACAACAGTTAAACCCATCGCCATGCGTGCAACAGCTGTAGTTCTGGCTAGCGTTATTGGAGCTGCGTTGGCCTCGCCCTCCCCAGCCCAAATCGTTCTCAATCCACCCCAATTATTGACCTCGCTCTCGTCATGCCCTGCGAACGGACCCACCTCGTGCCATAACTCAGGGCCAGCACATCCAAACCTGTGCTGCTTCGAGTCTCCAGGTGTTAGTGCTCGGCCTGTTATTCACGCGTTTAATTTTTGCTGACTTATCGTGTTGATGTTAGGGTCTTTTATTGCAAACCCAGGCGCGCTCCAAATTTCTGTACCTTGAGCGGGACTCTTACCCAATAATAGTTCTGGGACACCCATCCTTCTACTGGTCCGGAGGATAGCTGGACGATCCATGGTAAGAATCTGCAATTTTAGGAGTGTCTATATTGATTATGCTTCGTACTAGGTCTTTGGCCCGATAAGTACGTATTGCCCTCCGAAGAAACAAAGATTTATCTGACGTCTACAACTACAAATAGCTGCGACGGGACTTATGTTGAAAACTGCGATCCCTCCCGCGCTTACACCAATATCGCCTCGGTACGATCTCCAAGTCTCGTTATTCTGAAAACCTATGTAATACCTTGAACCCCTCCAGCTTCTTACTGACAACGGTGCCAGTGACACTTTGGATTTCATGCAAACTGTAAGGGACGCACAAAGATTCTCGAACCTTGTTGATCACACATCCACAGTATTGGGTCGACATGCACGGGGAGAATGAGCATTTCTGGGAGGTGAGTCGTCATATTTCGCCACTCTCCTTTTGGTTCAACGTTGCTAATGTCGTGTGTATTATGTAGCACGAGTGGGCCAAGCACGGAACCTGCATGAGGTACGCCACTACTTCTTTCGCAATTGTTTTTAGTAACTTAACCGACGTATCAGCACGCTTAATCCCCAGTGCCTCCCGAGCGGCAGCCCAGATGGTTATGAGGTTGAGCTTTTTCGTTCTTTATTGAAATTTCTGCATATCTCACTGAGAATAATCAGGCGGTCCTTTTCTTCCAGACGGTCGTTTCCTTGTTCCAAGTACGTCAGTCCGCTCCGCTGATTCTATCAAACTTACACATTTGAAGTCTTTACCGACGTACACGTGGCTTGCAGACGAAGGGATAACTCCAAGCCGCGACAAGACTTATACACTCTCCGAGCTTGTTTCCGCGCTCGAGAGAGCATCTGGGGTGCGTATTTTGAAGCGATTTTGTACGAATTTCAGCAGTTCTCATAAATTGCAGGGAATTACACCAGCGCTCGATTGCAAATCCGGCGCCCTCAACGCCATTAGCTGGTACTTCAATGTAAAGGGTTCAATATCTGATGGAACTTTCGTACCGATCAGTAAGTTTTGAATCTTTTTTAATGGTTCGATTTTGCAACCGTAGCTCATCGAGCGAATAGATACACCTAAGCATGGAGACTGCCACTCTTCTTCGAGGATCAAATACCTCCCCAAATCGCGTCATTAGGAGCATTGGGATGTTAATCGATCATTGGGGTCAAGATGTGGAAGAGAAAGAGCAGATGCTAAATTCATTTGTGGATCGGTGCTGTGGTGATAGTCAGTAGCGATATCCGGGGAATACTTAGGTAGATGGTACCTCTTATTGCGCAAAGTTGCAAGTCATTCCCCTTTCCTTCGGAACAGTTTCAGAGGATACCGCTCCACTCCAGAAGAGATGATCCTTTTCGCCACGAATCGCATAAAATTCACGTCGCAATAACTACTAGAGTTTGACATTGTTCCAATGTCAAAAATGACCTTGCTTGTATTTCATCAACACATTGACCATTGGCATGCTTAAATTTAAAATTGTCTCACTGATTCATAGTTTCAGTTCAATTCAGTTCAATCTCCTTTCATTATAATTTGAATGTAGACAGTTTGGAACCTCCAATTTTTTTGTATATATTGTAATATTGGGTGAAATTAAATAAATCTGAGGCATTCAGAGAAAATAAACATTCATTTCATGACCAAGCCAACTCAAGGGGTACAATTGCCAAGAAACTGACTGGGGAGGGAGGGGGGCCTGGAGGGGCTGTTAACCAATTTTTTTCTGACCTATGTATTTGGGCAGAAACAGCATATTTTACATTACATACAAGGATTCCTTCAAGCTAGCCGGCAAAGAT
>KN838578.1:17404-32254 GCA_000827195.1 Laccaria amethystina LaAM-08-1 | reverse complement strand
CACCAATATAATCGATATATGACCTTGGGCAGGTACCGTTTGATGGCTAACCCGAGCATACAGCATGCTGTACAGTATGGTTGTGATTGGCAGCAGTCTAGAGCGATCTACTACACTTCGGCACCAATATAATCGATATATGACCTTGGGCAGGTACCGTTTGATGGCTAACCCAACCATACAACATGCTGTACAGTCTAGACCGATCTACTACACTTCATTCTGACTGTGCAAATAGACCTTGACAAGCAAGGTGATGATGACTCATCGTTCAAGGAGATTGACGCCCTTTTGCCGTGGCGGCAGATCCATACCCCCCCGGGACATAGGATGCGATTAATATTGTAGAACTTACACGACACGGCGCGGTTAATGACGTGATTCAAGAACAGGGAGAGTGGCAATGGTAACCTTGCAATTTTGGTGACTGGCAAGGCAACCCACACTTTCGGTAACTGAAACATCCCCGAAGAATCATAATTACGCTTCATGGGTCGAATTCTATTTTAGGCGCCCAATCAGGACACCCACTCGTGGTCACCAATGACGACCAGGCTCCCAAAGTGCGCGGCCTCCCACAGAGCACCTGAAGGGAAAGAACCTGCGTGGCTAAGGAGCATCCTCTTGCTGATGATCACAGTCATTCCCACCGAGTTCAACGTTCAAGTCTGATCCCAAAAGGTGTGAATGAAACCGTTGGAGCAAGCGAAAAAGGGGTTGCCAAATATGCAGAGTGAACGTTTGACGGTCAAATGTTCCAACTCTGAAATGTTCTTCAACTTACGTTAAAGTGGTACCGGGGGGCGGTAGGTGCTGATACAAGGTGCAGCATGAACAGATATCAGGTGAACACGATCAGCATGCGGGATTCCGTAGGCTGGTTGATCCTACGATGATTGATGAGTATGTAAAACCCCTCAGATCCTCAGGAGATGAAGGTGAGTTGAGTCTGAGTCCGAGCTGGTCCCCAATCCAGCCCTGGTACATGACCATTGACGACCAGGATGGCATCAACAAATATCTTGGACAGGACGATCCCCAAATCGAGAGGATGGAAACAAAGAGCTCGTCTTTATCAAGGAGAGCCATCTTGCAAGAGCCACTTGGTTCTGAAATACCATCTGCAATCTCAGGCTAGGCCAGAAAGAAGGGACTGAGCCACGAGTGGCAGCCATCCGACTAAATTGACTGGGTTGAAGCGTGAGTATCGCTGAGTAGGTTAAAAGGCAAGGATGCTGACCTGCCCCCCTATCATCTCGCACTCAGTCCCCCGTTTGGAATCAAGCCTTTCGAAGAACATGATGGCAATTCAGTTGCCAAAAGCTGTAAAAAAAAAATTCCCCAGTCGCTTCTTAGCAGACAGACTGTTAAAAAGGTCCGTGCAAGTTTCAGGCTTGACCGTGACCTTGAGCGTCCAACTTGAAATAAAAATCTGAAAAGAAACTCAGCATCATCCGTTGACGCGTGACAAGCAAGTCACTCAAGTCTCAACAACCGCAAACACAACACTCAAATTCAATCTTTTCAGCAGCCGACTCCATTTTCGTATGAAGCACAGATCATAAAGTCGTTCAGGATGCTCGCCAAGTACTCATATTTGGCTCCCAACGCTTAATTAAAGTAAGACTCCTCACGCTTTGGGCGTCGTTAAAAATAGCTGATAACGCGTGTTTAGCGAGAAGCACGTCGATGTACGAGGATGGCGTACGTTACGCTTGATGCGGTCTTTGTGGCATCAGATCAGGCATTATAACCTGAGTCGAAGAGGAGACCTGGGCTTTTTCCCAACTTCACCTTAACCATGCCCCTCCTCCGTATACTGGGCAGAAAATCGACGCAAGTTTCTAATACTACGAATGCAGCAGAAGTCGATGCTTCCAAAGACACAAAGCGTCATCAAAGTCTCTCCAACGTCACAGAGGAGGATACGCCAAGCGTTTACTCAAGGGAAGTAACGACCACCAAGGACCCGTCACTCAACCCAGGTACTCTTTCTTTTGAAGAAGGTACGCACCTCCTGGCCCCTCGACTATGTTCGATTGATGAAGACCAGTATAGATGCTGCTGGGGGAATGGGCCGCCACTTAGGCGTCTTCAGTTGCACCATGCTCATGTAAGCTCTTCCCCATTTATTTCATCTCTAAGCTCAAATTTCGTTAGTGTTGGCCGTATCATAGGAACTGGAATATTCTCAACCCCTTCCTCTATCCTCTCCTCTGTAGGTTCCGTAGGTGCCTCCCTGATGCTCTGGGTCCTTGGATTTTTGCTCTCCTTCTGCGGCTTGTTCGTTTGGTTGGAGTATGGGACCATGTTCCCTCGCTCAGGTGGTGAGAAGGTGTATTTGGAGGCGGTCTACAAAAGGCCAAAATACCTGGCAACGGTTATATTTGCAGTGAACGCCATCGTATTGGGGTTTACTGCTGCAGGATGCATCGTACGCACCACTGGCTCGTCCTTGTGAACCAAATGACTACTAATTTCCGCTCCCGAATTCTTGGTATAGGTCTTCGCGAATAAGTACGTCTTCCCAGATAGTTATATGAAGTCCACGCTCATCGTGAGTACCCTACCAGCATTCTAATTGCTGCAGGCCGTGTCGCCGATAGATGGGTAGTACGTGGGATCGCGTTGGGTGGTAAGATCTATATATTTCCGCTGACTCGGTCTCACTTCATCACTTCTCTTCCCGCCACAAGTCATTTGTTTTGTCACTATCCTTCACGGATTAACACCCAAAATTGGGGTATTCCTTATGAATGTGCGTCTTCGCCTCCGTTTACGCAGATTCACATCTTTATCCATAGTGACCTCAGGCACTCAGCGTCTTCAAGATCGTCATACTCCTTTTTGTCGTGATTTCAGGTACGAAATGTGCTAACCCGGCGAGCGAGGAGCTTACATTTCCAATAGGTTGGGTGGTGCTCTCCGGGAAAACACACATCAAGGATCCCCACACTAACTTCCGCGATGCATTTTCGGGAAGCTCGCGCAGTAGTAACGACGTTCGTTGTTTACCCTCCTCATTTATATCCCTTCCCCTGGGTCACTTACAACGTGTCACGATTAGTACGCAACGGCCACATTCAAGGTCCTCAATGCGTATGCGGGCTGGTCAAATATTAACTATGTCATGAACAACGTCAAAAACCCAGTGCGGACACTTAAGATCGCAGGTCCGCTTGGACTAGGAATCTGCGCGGTTTTGTACATGTTGGCTAACGTAGCTTATTTTGCGTGCGTGTTCCTGTTCCCGGCTGTTTCACACAGCCCACTCTTATTTTGTAACTTTCTAGTGCCGCAACGAAAGATGAGATTCGGAAGTCTGGTGTCACCGTTGCTGCTCTGTTCTTCAAGAATGTCTTTGGTACCAAGGCAGAGAAAGCGCTTTCAGTCTTCGTGTCTTTAAGGTATTGTCTATCTATGGGTTGTCACCTTTTGATCTAAGCGTTGCAAAAGCGCCCTGGGCAACGTAATCACCGTTGTGCGTACCCCAAAATGTCTGAAATGTTGACACTGCTCAATAATTTGTAAGACCTTCGCCGCCTGTCGTATAAACCAAGGTAGGCCGCAAAGCTAATTTAGAGTCTACATTCCGTCTCTGATTTTTCACCAATTTATAGAATTGGCAAAAGAAGGCGTTCCACTTCCCTTTGGAAATAAATTCTGGGCATCAAATTGGCCAACAGGCAAATCCCCATTGCCTGGCCTCATTATTCATCTGATACCTTCCGTGGGTGACCCGCCATGTATTTTCTGTCTCTAATAGGAATGCAACAGATAATTATCATCATCGCACCGCCGCCCGCGATCGTCTACCCATTCATCTTGGACGTAGAAGGGTACCCACAGCAGATTATTAATCTTTTTATTGTCGTTGTAAGCCATGATTTCTCACTTCTTGTTGGCGTATCAATTTATAATGAATAGGGTCTCATTTGGCTCCGGTGGAAGAAGCCGGATGCAGTCCGTCCATTCAAGGGTAAGAGTTGTAGATGGTCTCAAGCCCTTAGCTGGCTGCCTTTATCTTATTGCGGTTTTCAGTTTGGACACCATTCGCACTATTCTTCCTGGTCGCAGCCGTTTTCTGTAAGGGTCTATCTTCCTGACGGTGACTTAAGTTCGTTTACGAATGTCATATTAGTGCTCGTCGCGCCATTCCTCCGGCCCGCAAATCGTGTGGGAGATACGCCCCCGTTGCCATACTACTTGTGAGTCCCAATCGACTTGAACTTTGAAGATTAACGTAATTGCCTAATGTGACACACTTGAGATACTGCCTTGTCGGGATCGGGATCATGTTTCTTGGAGTTGTGTATTGGGCTGTGTGGCGAATTGTTTTGCCCAGCATACTTGGTTATAAATTGGTCCCAGAGAAAGACACACTCGATGACGGGACTGTTGTCACCGTGGTGGGTCCTCTTCCGATGATCGGGATGTTTGCCTCCTTAATTTGATTCCACTAGTTCTCTCGAAAGAAAATCTAGTCGTCCCAATCTCGGTTAAATTCCGGGAGATTGAAGTTATTTTGATCCTAAGTCGAAACTTTCCAGAA
This sequence comes from Laccaria amethystina LaAM-08-1, assembly GCA_000827195.1. Lineage (NCBI taxonomy): Eukaryota > Fungi > Basidiomycota > Agaricomycetes > Agaricales > Hydnangiaceae > Laccaria > Laccaria amethystina. The sequence continues at coordinate 27,702 of KN838578.1, read as the reverse complement.
ATTGGGTACAATAAAAAATGACTATCTCCCCAGAAAAGCGTCGTGAGAGTTGCTTGAGACCGAACTTATGGCAGTGATAATGCAATTAAACGTGCCGCCTTCCTAGTGTAAAATTTGGAGTACAACAATGGGACACAGAGAGTTCAGTTCAATACCACGCCAGTGTGCGCGGCCCATGCGCGCAATGATGTTTAAGCCTCAACGGCATCGCCTCGATATTCTGCTTTTCTTCGCTGTAGGATGTTGAAATGATGTGCACAAGGATAAAATAGGATCATCTGGGTTCTTCCCATAAAGCGTGGAGAGATGAACCCGAATGGCAACAGGTGACACGGGTCCAGTTTCCTCAAGCAGTGATATTCAGTTGGCTAAAGTGGGTCTCTGATACATGGTTTTATCTCGGACTATCTCTACCCCACACAACACTCCTTCATGGTGTGAGGCTTGAAATACTGAATACGTGGGTGCTAAGATTTTGTCAACGACGAAGATTCATCAGAAAGATTATAGATGCGAGGAAGATGACGCGGGAGAGGATTTAGTGAGTGGTTGATTCTCGTAACTGTGAGCTGCCAAGCATACCTAATGGGGATAGTTCACTAGTTCCGCAGTGCCGTTATCAACTGGTGTATAAAAGGCGTGCAGTCGCTTGTGCTCTGTTCAGTTCTTCCCCCAATCTACAAAATGTATTTCCACAATCTTTTTGCATGTGTTACCCTCATGCTCATTACCACTGCTTATGCGTCACCAGTGCGTTCTTAACGGTGTCGGTGTAACTCGAGCTAACCCTCTTCCTCACAGACTGTGAGGAATTCACTTGATAGTCGCAACGGTGATTTCAACGGAGACGTTGAGGTGCATATTTAGAAATTATCGCTCATATCAGGCAAAGAATTGTTTTTCCCTTTTAGGCTAGGCATGCCTTCGAAGGCGCAGGGCAAAGGAATCAAGACTGGAGACGAGGAACTGACTGGAGACGAGGAACTGACTGGAGACGAGGAACTGACTGGAGACGAGGAACTGACTGGAGACGCGATAGTGATAGGGACTGGAGGCGCGATAGGCATTCATTGAACGAGCTTGAAAGGGAGGGTTCATGAGAGGGATTAATGTTCCTTTCCTCTTGTTTTATTTGATTCTTGTTGCCTCTGTACTTCCTCTATACACTATTTTCTATCAAAGAGAACTACCAGAAGAGCGTCGGTGATAATCTGCAAGGATTGCAACGTGGGCCAGTGGTCGGCATCTATCAGGCCGGAGGGGCGAAAAGGAATTGGTTCACGTTCATATATTTGAGTTCCTTCAGCGAGATCAAGGCAATTACCAGCGTTGCCTTAGTATTCTAGGAGCCATATATTTAGAAGTTATCGCAAGGGGTATGCAAAAAATTCGTTTAGTACACGGGGTTATATTTTTCGTTTAAGGTCCCTCCCCCTCCTTCCTAATTAGGTATATATTTCCATTTTAAGAAGTCCCTGATTTCTATTTCTGTCTGTGTCGTTTCTGTACAGTAAATCCTGCATTCCGTTTACACTCGTCATGGCAAAACCAACCTCCAGCAGGCTTCAGTATTAGCCCTTGGCATGTAAGGTGATACTACATGAACAAATTTAGTAATCTGGATGGCAGTATTTAAGAAAGTCTACTTGATGGAGTTGGTGGGTTTGATGGAGTTCTTACTGTGGGCTGCGCCATTGAGATGGCCTTGCCAGTTTGCGTCTCCGCCAAAGCCAATTTTTACGTTGACTTTGCACGTATCAGTACTCGATGCTGTGTACTCAGAGGGTTTCTATAATTGAAACATCAACAAATATGGACATGTCAAATGCACCTTCGCCATCTCCGGTTAATGTTTAACAAGGAAGGCCGTGGAAAAAAATCCGGGCCGTATGGGTCCACGGCGGCTTTACCAAATGACTTGAACCGCGTCAGAATGATGTCAGTAGGGCTGAAAAAGGGCCAAAAGGCCTTCTAATCATCGGCGTTGGCTTTCCGAAGCTGTTGGATGGCATCAAAAAAAAATTCGTTTAAGGCTCATATTCCCCCCCCTCCCCCCCTACCCCGTGTCCCTCGGCAATTTCCGACATACCCCTTGAGTTATCGAGATAGGGAGACCGTAGACGGTCACATACCACCGTTTGGAGAGGAAGCGAGGATGGGTCTTTCCACTCAACTGGCATGTCGAAATTAGAAGAGTCATTATGAGCGTTTGAACGTTTGTAGAAAACAACCGAGCGTAGTGAATGGCGAGATTGGCTACGTAATATGCAAAGAGACGCCTGGACATCGGGGAAGTCCTTCACCCTCAGCTCAACACTCGGTGCCGCAGCGATGAATCACCAATTCTACCACTCTGTAATACAGTAATACACGCACAATGCAAGGGATCTGTTGCAGGCCTAGCATTCCCAACAGGCCTCAGGAGTCAGCAGCTCAGATCATCACCGGCCTAGGCATTAAAATTCAACTTATCGAAATTAAAAAACTTGTACTGAGCTTGAACCAAACCACAGCCCAACATTTTATAAATTTTGTAGTTCGGTATCGTAGAGATTAAGTGCACGAAAATATTCCCTCCCTTCCAAGTCCTTCGCCCACCTTTTGGCTTTTTTCTTTCTTGTTTTTAAGAAATTAAGGCGATTAGTAGGCCGGATAGCATGAGCCTTGAAGAGTCACCGTGAAATGTTATCGATACTAAATGAGGTTAAAAATAGAACTCTGAAATAGAGGGTCGAAGCAAAAGCTGATAAAGAATGTGCTTATATATCTGCTTATATATCCTTGATGCACACTAAATCTGACGAAGATATAGTATAAAAGTTGGGCAATAAAAGGACAAAAATAGCTGATCAAGACCCAATTAAGACCATTCTTTCGCTTCGACTTGCTTGAGTAAAGATTACTAAGTCTAAATTCTGACAAATTCTTGCATATATAAGTGCGCCATGAAAGGTACTACATCTCAGTATATTCGTACAATCAACAAGCGAACTCAACATCATGACCGACGCCTCACTTGCCACCGACAATCTCGTCAAAAAATTCCAATTCACAAAGAGAAACTATCGAGATGTTTATCCAGCACTTGAATCATCCATCGTTGAATCTCAGGCTGGTAAAACCGTTATCATCACTGGAGCGAGTCAAGGGATAGGGAAGGTACGCGAATACTTCCATAGCGATTCCTCACGCTGCGCTAACGCCAAACTTACATCCAGGCTATCGCACTAGCGTTCGCGAAAGCCTCTGCGACGAACCTTATCCTTGCCAGCCGCAGTGTCGCAAAGCTCGAGATTACCAGAGCCGAAATTCTCAAGATAAACAACAAAAGCAATGTTCTCGTCGTCGGCGTCGACACGACTTCCGAGGCGGACGTCGAAAAGCTTGAAAAAGCTGTGAAAGATAAATTCGGACACGCTGACGTTCTTGTTAACAACTCCGGCCAGTGGGCAGGACGGGGGAATATTGTGGAATCCAATGTTAAAGCTTGGTGGAGTGATTTAGTTCGTGCATTTCTTCCCCTTTCCCATCTCTACATATTTATTTAACCAACGCAGGAGGTAAACGTAAAAGGAACATACCTCGCCACCCAAGCTTTCCTCCACCTTCTGCCGAAATCCAAACAAGGCACCGTTATCACCGTCGGCTCCCTTGCCTCAGACCTCATAATACCCGGAAGCAGCAGCTACGTGATCACCAAACTCGCGCTCAATAGGTTCAACGAATTCATCACACTGGAGAATCCAAACGTTACGGCCGTGGTTTACCATCCTGGCGCGGTGTTGACACGGATGATGGATGACCTGCCGGACTTTCATCCATTCGCGTTAGATTCGCGTAAGTGCTGCATCTGAATAGCAAACTGTGGTGGGTGTTGACTTTTCCCTCTTATGCAGCGGAACTTGCAGGCGCTTTCGCAGTATACCTAGCAACGGAACGTGCGAAGTACTTGAATGGGAAATATGCTTCGGTGAATTGGGATGTCGAGGAGCTGGAGGCTAGGAAAGAAGACATTATCTCGAAGGGCCTTTTCACGGAGGGTTTGAAGGGCGTGTTTAGTACAGTGAGCTGAGTCCTTACGCATAGACTTCTGCCAAATCAAACAAATCCGGCGAAGTAAATTGACTGTTGAGATTTCTGAATCGTCAACTTACTCACTGCCTCTATCTGAAAGAGAAGTTGTCAGACAGTAAGCTGGAATCTCAAAGCATGCCGAGAACTAACAGGATAGAGTTCATTGCCCTGGCCTCGTTTACAAAAGTGTTTCCTTATAATCTCGCATTAAATATTAAAAATATACAGGCTTACAATTTATCTTGTCTGTAGTCGCTTCTCTCATCCGAAAGGACCTGAACAACAATGTGAATTCAAGATTGTAACCAACAACGTTGATCATCCTCACCAGTTTCCCAGCTTGGCGCCGTTGCGTGAGGTGAATCATTGCAAAAATTGGCAGTGAAGACGATTGACCTCGTTAACAGATGTTTTATTCCAAGCTGGTCGGACAAGGCCATCGTCCAGCCTGTCGTCGCCTCCTGGCGCGCATAGGGCCTCAAATAGCTTCTCGCATCCTGGCCTCTCGTCGTCGTTTACCACGGTGAACTCGTCAGGGGAACTACGAAGAGACGATAGAAGTCCTGGTCGGAGAAAAGTTCGTCAGCTTGTCATTGACAAGGGGTAAGGACGTTCCCGGTTATCAAACTTACCCCAAACTCCCCTCATCCCCTCTAGGCCGCCCCTCTTCGGGAATCACAGCATTCCGTTGCGTCTCTGTGAAGAGCCCTTCATTGAAGGAGATATACTCACCTGATGGGTAAATTCAGAGGCGTTATGGATGAGGAATAGCCCTCCAATCTTCTGGCAGTCGGATTTCTGACCTCGGTCACCATTGTGCATGTGAACTAAGTTGACACGCTGGTCACCTGACAAAAAAATTCTCTCGTATCCCGCCGGTGTTTGCCGAAATGTCACGAAATAGGTTCAAGGTCAACATTTTTACCCTCTGTCTCAATCTCGCAGAAATGCCTAAACCGTGCATGCGTATGCAATACGGAGGAAGGGTATTGCCCATCTGAGTGGTTCATGCCAGCCATCAAGAAAAACCCAGCCACTACAGTAACTTATGAGTATCTGCGGCAAGGGAGATCAAAATCAAATCAAACTGCTCATTCTCGGCACGGCCGTAGCCGCTCTCGCAGGAACAGAGCCATCCATTCGACATGCCAATGCGCACGTGAGTACTATTCATCCGCAGGGGTACAAACCTACCGCCGACTCACGGGGATTCTGTCGCCGCGTTCAGACATTGGAACCAACCCCTGGTACTACGTAGGGCTCATTGATATGCTCGGCTCCACCGAGCGGGATTCAAGCCAAATTCAAAAATTTTGCAAGGGTTATGTGAGTCATATCCGTCGATTCTTGCAGTAGTCTGGCGCGATTTGACTACTGACTATCGGAGCATCATGACAGCGAGGGTGTTAACTCGCTATATGTTCGCTCCCAGGATGCACCAGTAAGCTCGCTTACGTTTTATTCACTAGATACGATGGCTTACTCCTCGCTACAAAGGGAAATGTCCGATGAAGCGACGATCAGCGTATTGATGCATTGCTGACTATAAATGTCACTGATCAAAGCAAAGGTAATTTGTCGATTTATATGAAAATACCGCAGTGATTACGATTCCCGAAGGTTATTCTACAAAAAAATCAAAATGGAGTTGACCGTGAATTTATCGACAGAGCGATGTCCAGGCCCGAAGCCCTGCAACTCACTTTTCAGCTTTGTCCCGCACCTCAAATGACATCAGCTTGCAATCCAGCCTAAATAGCTTGCCCTCATAATGACAACTACAATGATACACCACAAAATAGGCCCAGAGCTCAATGCTGAGCCCGGTGATAGGGACGAGGACACCGTAGTGGCAGACATCGACGGGAATGGCGGAGGAACCTTATCAATTGTCGCAGGACACGAACTTCCCGACAATGTCAACGTCTGCGCCCCAACAAAATTGAATGTAGCTGGGCCCTCCGCTCCCGCTATGGCAAAAATCACGTTTGTCGAACTCGAGGTAGAGAAGGAATGTGGCACGGACCCGAATTCGTCCCCGTTTCGGTGGTGGGCGGTGGAAGTACAACGCCAGATGTCGACGCACTTTGCAAAGTGCCCGTGATGGTGGTCGTCCGTAACGATGATATGCACGATTGAGAAGAGGTCATGGCGTGAAGTATACCTTGGCGTTCTGAGGCAGTGCGGTTTTGTATATACAAGCGTATACATACGCATCATGCATCATGGTCATGGCCTTTCGGAGTTGGCCTGAAATTAATACAAGGAACCGGGTGAGAAATATTGGCAAAATGTTCGTGAATTTTCTCCAGCAGCTAATCCAATATTTGATTTAAATGTGCCTGGAGAATCACATTGCTTGTCAAGGTCTCCCAAGGTCATAATTACCAGACCAATATAAACATCTATAAATAAAATTTCTGTGAGGCATTTCTTGCACTTTGCGTACGCGAGCCAGAAAATAGTTCTGACAATGAAGAGCGTCAGAGAGCGTGTAAAAAGTATGACTAAATTTTTTAATTTGGAGAAATCGGATGAGAATATGAGAAGTTAAATACGAAAAAAGCATTCTCTGAAAGCCAAAAACAAAACCTTTCCATTGGTACTATGGTAGCAAAACAGTTTACTTCTTAGAGCCCTGCAAAGTTTAGATCGGAATATTTGAAAAACAGGATCAATGATAGTATGTCCGATTATTTACTCATGGGGCAAATCACCGCTTCTCCCCGGTGCTGGAACAAGGAAATATAAATAAACGATCGAAGTCAAGAGCTGATAAAGAAAGTGCTTATATATCTGCTTATATATCCTCGTCTTACTTGAACATCGCGCGATGATAACGGACACTGAATCTGATGAAGTTTAGTATAAAAGTTGCGCGATGAAAGGACTGACTACTTCATCTCGTTTCGTTACCATCCAATTCGCCCCAGCCAACTTGATATCATGACCAATTCACCATCCCCCGACCAATATGTCAAACTCTTCCAATTTACGAAAAAAAATTACCGAGAAGTTTATCCAGCTCTGAAAGCCTCGATCGACGGTTCTCAGGTTGGCAAAACCGTCATCGTCACTGGGGCTAGTCAAGGAATCGGGCAAGTGTGTCAATCCCTCACGTTTGTATTCATCCATTCCCGCAGTACTAACAACGATCTTGAATTGAGGCCATAGCACTAGAATTTGCCAAAGCCTCTGCATCAAACATCGTCATCGCCAGCCGCAGCAGCGCAAAGCTTGAAGCGACCAAAGCCGAAATCCTTAAGGTGAACAACAAAACCAACGTTCTGGTCCTGAGCATCGACATAACGTCCGAGGTGGACATCCAAAAACTCGAACAAGCCGTGAAAGATAAGTTCGGACACGCCGACGTTCTCGTCAATAACTCTGGACAATGGGCTGGGAGGGGAAACATCGGGGAAGTGAATGTCAAGGCGTGGTGGAGCGACTTTGTTATTAAATTCCTTCCATTCCCTTGCGTCACAGTGCTTACTTGTTGAAACGGCACAGGAATTAAACCTGAAGGGGACCTACCTAGCTACGCAAGCCTTCCTCCGCCTCCTCCCGAAATCCCAACATGGCTCTGTTATCACTGTCGGCTCCATAGCCTCGGATTTATTAGACCCAGGAATCAGCAGCTATGGGCTCACCAAACTTGCGTTGAACCGGTTTAATGAGTATCTCTCATTGGAGAACCCGAATGTTAGGGCGGTGGTGTATCACCCTGGAACAGTGTTGACGCCGATTTTGGACGACTTACCGGATATTAAGCCTTTTGCATTGGATACGCGTACGTTTTTTATTATATAAGGGTTTGAAAATATTAAAATTCGCATTTGTACAGCGGAGCTTGCTGGAGCCTTTGCAGTATACTTGACTACGGAGCGCGCAGAATATTTGGATGGGAGATACGCGTCGGTAAATTGGGACATCGAAGAGTTGGAGGCTAGGAAAGATGAGATTGGATTGAAAGGTTTGCTGAAGGAGGGTTTGAAGGGTGTGTTCAGTGCATAACAGACACATCCGCATTATCCTTCAAATCCTATGTGTGCCGTAAAAATGGAGCAATAGTACAGCGTTAACGAAATCAAGATCATAAGTAATAATATAATGTAGCGCGCGCGATGCGTGGCTAATAAATCCTTCCAACGTCGAATAAGAAAATAAAAGTTGAATCCCGAATGAACCAATATGTTTGTTGAGTGAATGATGGATGGGTGTGGTGATTGAATGAGTCATTGAATGTCGTCGAATTAGGCAAAATTCTGGAGTGGAGAGAGTATTGAATTAGGTGAGGAGGAGGAGGAGGAGGAGAAAAACAGTGATGAACATACATGAGTTGTTATTCCCCATGGTGAATGGAGAGAAACTCTCAAGCAACGACACAGTACGCGTTGTTCCCGCTGCCACCGTCATCGGCGTTGGTTGGAATATCACTGGAGCCAGAGATGGAGGCGAAGAAGATGGTGAGGGTGGCGAAGGAATCCATGAGAGTAATTTCGGGAGAATGTAAAGAACAGTGAGTTCAAAAAGATGTTTAGGTCGCGGAGCAGCCTGGATATTTGTCGTTGAACAGTGCTCCCTTTTAAACTCGACGGTCACCTTGAATCCAATGCTCCGGAAGACTCGGATAGAAATCTCAATACGTACCCTTTGAGTCTTATTGTCCAAGCGTCCCTGCGCCGGAATCTGCTAGCCCATGAACGTAGAACAATAAAAGCCAACGGTCGGGAACTACTCACTTTCCAAGGCAGTCCATCTGGTTGCCGAGAGAGCATTGAAAACAATAAAAACCCTGATGACGTCACGCGACCTTTAATTTCGTTCAGACGCCCAGCAGCGGATTGCAGAGAGCTAAACGGACGTTGCGTGCTCTGCGTTCAAAAGTATAAATTAATCAATTCAATGCATAGCGGCGTTCAACGACACAATAACCATGTATTCAAGTCACTGCCTTTTGTCTTCGTCAAGGCTGGACTCTGGAGCAATGCAGTTCGGAGTCTTGAGGGCCAGGATCAGAGGCCTTGGTGGATTAAGAGGTCGAAGGCAAGGGGTGGAAACAGAGTAGAGATAAAAGTGGAATCGCCAGCTTATTGTATATGCACGATTTGGAAGATGCGTTGTGGGTAAGATTGTTTGCCATACCATCCACATTTCCACCCAATTTCGACCGGGACCCGGGTGTAGCTTGAACTCGACGTTCGGGAATGCTGCTGGGAAAAGATGAACCTCGATTAAGACGAAAGTGTGCATAAGTGTTTTCGACGAACAGCGGTGTGGACATAAACACACACGCAAAGCAATAGGGTAGTTCACAGTAGCGTTTTTCGGCTTGTTTTTGATCTTGTTTTTCAATCAAAAAACAACATCAAAAACAACTCAAAAAGTGCTCAAAAACAAGATGAAACCGAAAAACACCTCTGAGAGGTGTTTTTCAGAAACTTTCTGTTTTTCGTTCGTTTTTTCATCTTGTTTTTCATTGAAGAATTCAGTCTCCGACATGTGCGATGTCACACGTCACCCATCCCTCTTTCTTCATCACCATCGCCCGTTGGTTGCCCATCCCCGCAAACCCACCCCCCACGTTACAACCACAACCATAAACCCCATATCCACGACGGCCACCAACGCGACCACAAATACCACCCGAACGCGAGCACAAACACAAGCACAAACGCACATCCAAACGCAGACACCAACCCAAATGCGACCGTGAACCAAATGCGGACACCAGTGCGAACGCGTGAGTACCCCCACCAAGCCCACGTCCATGAAGCAAGCCACGATGCATGCAGTACCGGGCAGAGGGCAGCTTTTGATTGGCTAGGGGTTATTGAGGGGGAGAAGTGTACCTTGCTCCTGCCTGCCTACTTCTATGTAGTTGGTATACCTTTCTATATAATTTTTTTCTCTCGTAGATAAGGAATCCATATTACGCTGCCATTGACACAAGTCCAGAAGGACTTGCAAAATTTAAATTAAATTAAACTGAAGTCTGGGTGACACACTGACAAGTGTGTCGTCAACTTACTTTAGTGTTTTAAAGTCCAGTCCGGTTCGGTTTTTTGCCTCGAAACGAGGCAACTGGCAACCGCAACCGGTATAAACCGATCCAGATATTAAGGGACCGTAACCGGACCGCTTCGGACCGGTCCTAATCGGTCCACAACGCAAAAAAAACCGGTCTAGACCGGTTGCAACCAGTCTTTTATTGTAAAATTTAC
>KN838577.1:204005-215480 GCA_000827195.1 Laccaria amethystina LaAM-08-1 | reverse complement strand
GTAATGATTTTATATCTTTTAGACAAACATTTATGAGAATGACCCTTCCACGGAAGGTGCTATGTATTGTCCTGTCATCGTTGGCAGTGATAAGACCACAGTTTCGGTAGCAACTGGTCACGTAGAATACCATCCCTTCTATATTTCCCCTGGTGGTGTTCACAACACAGTTCGGCGAGCCCATCGTAACGCGGTGGCTCCTACCGCATTTTTAGCAATTCCCAAAGGTATAGATACATTATTGTTTGTTTCTTCGACCGTACTAAATGTGTGTTTTCAGGGGATCGTAAGTATGACAATGACCCTGCATTTCGCAAATTCAAACGTCAACTATACCATGATTCGATTGCCACCATCCTCAAGACATTGCGACCAGGAATGATTACTCCAGTTGTTCGTCGTTGCCCAGATGGCCATTTCCGCCGCGTCATATATGACCTTGGCGCGTACATTGCTGACTACCCTGAACAAGTCTATCTTGCAGGGATTGTTCAAAACTGGTGTCCAAAGTAAGCACATCCTGACTTTCACTTACTTGAAATTGATAATCTCTTTCAGATGTACTGCACTTCCGACGGATTTGGATGGATTTGCGGATCGTCGCTCACAACAGTTCCACCAGGAGTTGGTCCAAGAGCTGGACTCTTGGACACTGTGGGATGAGTATGGGGTTGATGACGATATCACTGTCTGTGCCCTGCTTCATTACTCATCATTTGAAAGGTTCTAATCACCTCATACAGCCATTTACATACCACTTTCCTCGGGCCGACATCCATGAGATGCTGTCTGCGGACCTGTTGCACCAACTTATCAAAGGAACATTTAAGGACCATCTGGTCCAATGGGTCGGAGACTACCTTTATCTTGAACATGGAGAAGCTCAAGCGAATGAGATTTTGGACCAAATTGACCGCCGGTAAGCTTTTGATACCTGTAACTTTCTCTTTGTCTCTCATAGGTCACGAATTTCAGTATCGCTGCGGCACCTGCATTTCCCGGTCTTCGCCGCTTCCCTCATGGTCGACGCTTCAAGCAATGGACGGGAGATGACTCTAAAGCGTTGATGAAGGTAAGTTTTGTCTTCTTGTTCGTTATTTATTGTCCTGACTTTACCTGCAGGTTTATCTCCCTGCTATTGCCGGATTTGTGCCTTCTGAGATGGTGCAGTGCATTGCGGCTTTCCTGGATGCATGTTACATCGCTCGCCGAGCTGATATTACAGAGGGATCGTTACAAGAGCTTGACGCCGCCATCAAGAAGTTCCATATCCACCGCGAAGTCTTTCGCACGTCCGGCGTTAGGCCAACTGGCTTCAATCTTCCTCGTCAACACTCCCTTGCCCACTTGATCAGCCAAATCCAGGAGTTCGGTGCTCCTGGAGGTCTCTGCTCGTCTATCACCGAATCGCGCCACATTACTGCCGTCAAGAGGCCATGGCGTCGCTCCAATCGATATGAGGCTCTCGGCCAAATGCTGCTCACCAATCAGCGGCTTGATAAGCTCATTCGAGCTCGTGCCGACTTCGTTGCACGTGGTATGTTGCCTCCTACCCATGCACCACCTCCGAAACCAATCCTACCTTCCAATGACGATGATGATGTGGGAATTGTTGATGAGTATGTAACCGGGAACGTTACGCTTGCGAGAGCTCAAGGTATGTACAGATTTCACTTGTTTTCAAGTTGTGGTTATTCACGGCTCACTGTCGTAGAACGTAGCTACCCTCGCCACCTCAAAGACCTGGCTCAACATATTCATCAGCCACAGCTCGTTGAGCTCACTCAGCGTTTCCTTTATGATCAACTTCAAGCAAACAACGACACCTCATCAGCCGACATCCCCCTTCAACAATGTCCTTATCCAGCAAGCAAGATCTCAGTCTTTCACTCTGCCGTCGCCACATTCTACGCCCCCAGTGATGAGTCTGGCATCCGAGGCATGAGGACGGAACGTATCCGCTCAACCCCTTCATGGCGAAAACAAGGGCCGCGACACGACTGCGCTCTAGTTGTTGAGGACCAAGCCAAGGCTGGAATGAAGGGGATGAGCATTGTCAGGGTCAAGCTCTTCTTCTCGTTTACTCATGATGCTAAGACATACCCGTGTGCCTTCGTTGAATGGTTCAAACGAATTGGTGCAGCCCCTGATTCCGAGACAGGTATGTGGAAGGTCAAGCCTGATACATACCGAAACGGTGCACGTATTACCACTGTTCTCCACTTAGACACCTTCCTTCGTGGTGCTCATCTTCAACCTGTATTTGGGAGGGATCTTTTACCATTTGACTTCCATTTTTCGTACTCACTGGATGCATTTGGGGCTTACTATGTTAGCAAGTATGCAGACCATCATTCACACGAAATTTGTTTTTAACATGTTCATGTATCACTATCTAAGTAATTGTAATTGTGTACTTGGCTTTCGAACTCAAAAATCGGCCAATCGTAGTTGACGACACAAATAGGCAGTCGCTCGGGAGGGGTCGTACGATTTTGGCATGTTTGGCAAGCGCCCCAAGCGCAACAACTACGCCAAGTGTCGCCAAACAGTTTGCGGTCTTGCTGATGTCGTATCTGGTTTCTATCTGGTTATATCCGCTTCCTCCTGGTCACATATCCATTAAATCCCTCGTAACCAGCCACCTATCCCTGCGGTGCAGTACCAATGGGCCTCAACGTCGCCTTCCAGCGTCCCAAATGAAAAGTGCAGGCCTCAGGCTCCCTTCGTAGTAAATCTTGCATTGTAATTAGATTGAGACGAAGAGGTATGCGAACGAACACACCTGGTTGCGCACAGAGGGTCGTGAAGCACGAATGCCGGGGAAGACTTCGAAGATCAAGGTTACGGCGATGCGACGTCCTTCTTTTCTTGAGCTAACTGAGGAAATGCTGTAAGTCGCACCTTGGAAACGCGTGAGTATGCGGAATTTACGCTCCAGAGCTCAGCTTAATGGTGCCTAATCCAGTTGATGACAGAAAAACCGAGGAAGTATTCCCAAGCAATCATCAGGAATGAACGACTTTTGGAGGCATAGACTCACCGGTAACGCGGTAGTAACTAAACTCCTTCACCATCCTTCCACGTAAACTCAATCTACGGCTGTTGGGAACTCTTGGGCTGAGCGGTAGGGAGTACGCATGAGCAGCAAGGGAACACTGGGATGCAGAGATATTCCGTAGACGTGATGGTAGGGAAGGGGAGAATGAGTGACGACGTCAGGGAACCTGCTTCGGAAACAAGGTACAATCATTCCCACGGTCACTTCTCCACAAATATTTCAGTCTCTCGTAAATAGAACGCAAGGAGAACGACTGCCCTTCAAAAACTTACAACGAGACTCTGGTTAACGAGACTAGATTCGTCATAGACTTCACTCACTTGTGTGGGATGGCTCCATCTGCTATATCTCAGTGCCGAAATCTAATGACTGTAAGTACTTACTGGCAGGTAACAGATTTAAATAATTATCAATGATCAGGGTAGTTTTCGTCGCTGACATCGCCCCAGGCCGAAGAAACCGTTGGGCATGAACCCTTCCGGCATAGCCACCTCTGATCTGTAGGACCGTTGAAGCCGGTTGGGCGCTGTGCAGTGTGATCTGGCTGTGAATTTTTGAGCACATGGGGCTTTTCCAGGTTTTCGAATTCCCATTTCAGAGAGATGGGGAAGCCTACTCATCACTCAGAGTTTAGATTCCAGACGGAGCAGTTTGTATTATTGTTGGGAAAGTTCAGGAAATGGCCTCAACCAGATGTTCTAGATATTTTAAAGAGTGCAGCAACGAACCCACCTCTCCGGCTATCAAACTAATAATCAAAACAGAAGAACTCCGATCTAAATTCCCATGTCAAGCAGAATCCTTTAAAATGGCATCCTCAGCATCAATAATCCCCAGCTGGTCTCACCTCCCCTTGTGTACACAACGTTATCAACCAAATCCCATTCCCCTCTCAATTTCTTGTAACCCAACTCTATCTACTTCAAAATGGTTAAATTTATCGTCCCAGCCGCCATCCTCATTGCAGCACCCCTTATCGCGTTCGCTACTGAGCAACAGTTCACGTATGTTTTCAGTATCCTCCTCCGCTTGTAAATCTGACGTTCAATAAACGTAGGCGAGAACTCGGGGAAGTGGACGTCTACACCCGAGATAACTTTGAAGACACCGTTGACTTCGCTGCGAGAGACCTCGAATCTTCGGAGTATGAGATTGCGGAGCGAGGCCTACCATTTGGAGCCATTAGCGGGATCGCGTAACCAACTCCCTTTTTTCCATTCGTTCTGTCGATTGACAAGAGCCATTTCCCCTCTAGGCGAAGCTCCAAAGGGTTGTCGTCGGCCGTAAAGATTGGCACGAAAGTAAATAACGCTAACAACCGGTACCAAAACGTCCAAAGCAGCTACCAAAACCTCAAAAACACCTTCCAAAGCATCAGAAACAAAGTCTCAGGCGGCAGGGGCAGACGTGATCTCGAAGGCCTCTATGAGCGCGATTTTGATGAGGAACTTGTTGAACGTGACTTCGATGAAGACCTTTTGGAACGCGAGTTCGATGAGGAACTGTTGGAGCGTGAGGTCGATGAAGACGTTTTGGAGCGGGACGTCGAGGAGGACATTCTTACGCGGGAGGTTGATGAAGACCTAATGGAGCGGGAGGTTGATGAGGATATTCTTGAACGCGAGTTTGACGAAGACCTCATGGTGCGAGAAGTTGAGGACGCTATCCTTGAGCGCGACTTCGATGAAGAACTAATGGAGCGTGGGTTCGACGATCTTGAGGAGCGTGAGGTTGATATCGATGAGCTGGATTAGAGGTTTTTTCGTTCGTGTTGTAACGAAGTATGCTGGACATAAATTATAAACTTGGGGAAATTAACGTCTGTCTACCCTACCATACACAACAACAGGCAAGTGATCAACGTTCAACGTGCCCGACCGTTCAAGTTTACTAGGAACGTTTTCCTCTGACAAACTTTGCTATCTGGTAAGTATAAACTGAGCCCTCGTGGACTAGGCAAGCGGCTTGCGACATCGGAGTACAATACAACTATTTTCCTGATCTGTCCTGATCTGGCAACGAGAAACCTCCTAGATTTGAACAAATGAATTTCGTCTCCAAATCATTAGCTGAAACCAGATTTTGGCCGGTTTCCAGAAGTTTTCTGGTTCTAGTTGGGGGGGTTGAGAAGAAGTAAGTACTTTTGAACATTAGTCAGGTCTACAATTTCTTATTGCCTTGACTGCTGGGATGCACTCAGGTCGTAGGGCAGAAATAGTCCTATCCGGTCTGTATCTCATGGATATACATATGCGCGACCCGCCTATCCACCTCCGCTCCGCCTATCCCTGTGTCGTTCATTCCAGTGCCCACGATTAGAAACACGGGTCTCGGGCGCCCTTAGCAGTAAACCACCGATGATCTATAAGTAGGTCCGTTGAAGTCCGTTGGGCATATGGCCATGGCGTGATCTGGTTGTGAGGCTTCCCAATTTCTGGCGCCTGGGGCTTTTACAGGTTTTCAGATTCGTTGAGTATGTCAGGTAGAGAGAGGTGTCAGAGTTTAGGTTACAGACGGAACTGTCTGTATCATTGTCAGGAAAGGTCAGGAGGTGGTGACTGTTGATGTTCTAGATGTTTTAAGATCTAACAAGTGCAGTGACATCTCTTCGGCGTTGCCATCCAAAGAACTCCGTTCTAAACTCCCATGTCAAGTAGAATGTCCTTTAAAATGGCATCCTCAGCGTCAGTAATCCCCAGCTGGTCTCACCTCCCCCTTGTGCACACAACATTATCAATCAAATTCCATTCCCCTCTCAATTTCTTGTAACCCAATTCCATCTACTTCAAAATGGTCAAATTTATCACCCCAGTCGCCATCCTCATTGCGGCGCCCCTTATCGCGTTCGCTGCAGAGCAAGAGTTCACGTATGTTTTCAGTATCCTCCTCAACCTGTACTAGAATCTGACGTTAAGTAAACGCAGGCGAGAACTCGCGGAAGTGGACATCTACACCCGAGATAACTTTGAAGACACCGCTGATCTCGCTGCAAGAGAACCCGAATCTCTGGAGTATGAGCTTGCGGAGCGAGGCATACCATTTGGAGCCATTGCCAAAGGGTTGTCGACGGCCTTCAAGATAGGCAAAAAAGCAAATAGTGCTAACAACCACTACCAAAACGCCAAAAGTAACTACCGAAGCGTCAAAAGCAACTTCAGAAGCGGCAGGGGCAGACGCGATCTTGAAGGCCTCTACGAGCGCGATTTTGGTGAGGAACTTGTCGAGCGTGACTTGCCGCAGGATGCTCTCGAGTTCGTAGAGCGTGACTTCGATGAGGACCTTTTGGAGCGCGAGTTTGATGAGGAACTGTTGGAGCGTGAGGTCGATGAAGACATTTTGGAGCGAGACGTCGAGGAGGATATCCTTGTGCGGGAGCTTTATGAAAACCTAATGGAGCGGGAGGTTGATGAGGATATTCTTGAACGCGAGTTTGACGAAGACCTCATGGTGCGAGATGATGAGGACGCTATCCTTGAGCGCGACTTCGACGAAGAACTAATGGAGCGCGGGTTCGACGATCTTGAGGAGCGTGAGGTTGATATCAATGAGCTAGATTAGAGGGGGTTTTCGCAACGTCCGTACTGCTCAACAGATGGGGGTCCAGTCCTGAAGTATGTTGAACATACGGTGTAAACTTGGGAAATGGCATTGCATCCTGCATCTACCATCTGTCTGATAGCATCCACGAAAGCAGGCGAGTGGTGAATGCTGTTCAATGTGCGACCGTTTACGGCCAACGTTTTTCTCTGATACACAGGCTCGCGAGCATTTCTGATCCATGATCAGTAATCGATCAGCTGCGAACACACTTCTGATCAAATAATTCACATGAAAGCAATAATCCGACGTTGTTTCTTGATGACCGATGAACAGGGGGGGGTCACCGAACTCACAACAAATGATCTGACCTTACCCTGGCCAACATCAGCATTTGAGCATTTCAGTTTCCAGAGGTTTCTCCACCTGAGAAACCCGCAGAAACCCGCAGAAACCAATCAAAACCAGGAAACCAGGAAATTTGGAAACCTATGTCCAAATTCCCAGAAACCTGTTTTTCACCTTTCTTAATGAAAAGGGATGGAAACCTAAGAAACCTAAGGAACTGACCGAAAGCTAATGAAATGGGCTATTTACAATTAAGTACATAGCACTGGGTTTCTGGGTTTCTGGTTTCCAAGTTTCCGGAAACTTGAAAACCAATGGAAACCAGCGGAAACCCGGAAATTATTTTGCCTTTTTACTGATGCATATCTGCGCTTACCTTGATCAATACTTCGCAGATTCTAATCACAAGATGGACGTCGACAGGTATTTCCCTGGAAGCGCAGCCTGAGGGCGGTGCGTGTATCAGAAAGCATCTCGCGACCAGCACGGGATAGCGGCCAATTTCGAGCATCTATAAAACCGTAGCGTCCATTTCAAAATTCTCCAGCTGGTCTCACCTCGTTTTTTTTACAACCTTTCACTTCAAACACCTTTCGCTTCAACGACATCTCTTCGTCATCACCATGGTTAAAATTTCTACTGCTCTTTTTATTGCCATCGCCATCTCAGCACCCGCCCTTGCCATACCCACCGAGAAGGAGCATGTTGCGTGAGTCCATCCTTCACTGTCATAATTAATCACAGGCCTTACATTTTTTTAAAAAGACGAGAACTTGTTGAGAACGTGTATGAACGTGGACTGGATGCTGAAGATCTAAGTCTCAGTGTTAGGGATTTCTATGAAGGCAATCTTTCTAGGCGGGAAGTAAACGATCTCATCGAGCGAGACCCATTTTTCGGTGCTATAATGTACGTCTCTGCTCTTCCTTTACCTAGGTCAAAATGATCCGATTCTTTTCCTAAATAGCGGTGTGGTCAAGGCGGCAGTCAAAATTGGAAAGGGGGCGAAGAAAATTCATGACGCCAAAAAGAATCGTAGAAAGCGTGATCTCGAGGACGAGGTTTACCAGAGATCTCTTGAGGGGGAAGTGATGGAACGGGACTTCGAGGAAGAGCTTCAAGCACGTGAGGTCGACCACTTTCATGGAAGGGATATGGATCTCTTTGGGCGGGAACTTGACGAGTTCTATGAACGCGAAATTGAGGATTTGGACTAGAATGTCTTCAAGGTAAATACGGTGGTAGTAATGGAACAAGTTGATTTTTGTTTCTGAGTCCTTGGATGATATTTGGATTGTGTACCTCCACAGCCTCCACGTTAAATGTCGGGCCCATACAAGACTTATCAATACCTGCCTTATTGCCCTGAATGTTTAAATCATGACCGAGTACGGGTGAAGAACTGTTTAATGGTATTTCTTACATTTTTATTCGCTAAAGTATATAGAAGGATATCATGCGGGATATCTACATTGAAAATGATATTCCAAGATTATGTGGCAATAGATGTAATAAAGCGCACGAACATTAAATACCAGCACCACCAGTGACCTCCAACGTGTGTCCGGAGACATATGACGCCAGAGGAGACGCGAGACTATAAAATCAATCCGAGTCAGCCTGGACGCCATGGACTTTAATAACAACAAAAACGAAACGTACAAGAGGACTGAACCAGCAGCGTCGTCTGGTGTGCCCCCGCGGCGTAGAGGAATTTGGGGGTATGATTCTGGATCCTGGGTAGTGGTAACAGAACGCTGTGCGCCTGGAACACCGAGGGCAACCGTCTTGCCATCAATCTCGATCGTCGCGCCAGCTTCCTTGGACGCCGTCAATCTATAATAACCCGAAGCATGAGGACAGATATCGAAAGAACAAGCAAAGTAGTTACCGTGTATGAATCAGACCAAACGCAACAGTGTTAGCGCGGACGCCGAATGGCCCCCATTCCTTCGCGATGGTCTTGGTAAGACCGAGGACGGCGGCTTTGGCCGCGGCGTAGTTAGCTTGACCGACGTTGCCATGAAGACCAGAGACGGAAGATACATTAATGATAGAGCGGTTCTCTCGTTGTTCCGGCTGTCCTTAGATTAGGGAAGAGGAGCAATTGTTGGCTCGACAGCGTACCTTGAGACGGAAGTAGGGAGCAGCCTGACGGATAAGACGGAATGGAGCGCGGACATGGATCTTCATGATGATGTCAAACGCATCGTCTGGTGTGGTATGTAGCATCTTGTCAAATGTGAAGCCAGCTGCGGGGATGAAGGTCAGCGCGCGAAGAGGAGCAAGGGTATTGGGAACCCACCATTATTTACAATGTGGTTGATTTTTCCGTATTTGCTAAAGTCCTCAGTAAGTCCAATGGTTAGAGGTATTGGATGATCCGCGCACCTGACCGTAGCGTCCACGATCTTTTTTGGGAAGTCGTCAGCACCAACGTCGCCAGCGACCGACAAGGCGTCGCCTCCGGCAGCCTTGATCTCGGCCTCAACAGTCTCCAAGCGCTTCGCGTCAATACTTGTTTCGTCAGCCTCCCGAATTGTTGTAGTAAAAAAGGAGGGGCGTACTCGCTGATGACCACCTTAGCGCCTTCCTTTGCGAAGAGGAGGGCTACGCTTCGGCCAATACCCTGGTGCGCAAACGTCATGTCAAAGCTCGGCTACGTGCACAATGCAACAGCATACCTGGCCAGCACCTAGTATCGCGCAAGACGTGGCAACGTCAATGGCTTGATGAGTGCCGAGTGTCGAGATACTCACCAGTGACGATGGCAACCTCTCCAGCAAGTAAGCGGCGTCCGTGCGTGTTTGAGAGGTGTCCAGAAACTTGTTGAAGACGGTTAGACATGATGGAGAATCGAGAGGGTTGCAGGAAAGATGTTGGCCGCTTATTTGAAGATCAGATGCGCCGGTACTTCGGATCTGGAAAAGCCGGTACCTCTCAGAATCATAACGTGACGCGTTTCTGCTCACCTAAAACCCCGAGTGCGCACGGGGCTTTCAGAAGGAAGGCGAAACTGGAATACGCTGAAAACTGAACGCCATTGAGAGAAAGTCCTATTGGCTGGGTAAAAAAAAAATTACAAAAGAAACGATTGGTGCGGCGTCAAAAGAGTACTACGAGGTGCGTACGCATGGGACATCACTGCGTTCTTCCACGGCCGCAAGGTATTTAGAGAAAGATTTACTTACATTGCCGACAAAATATTACTTAACCAACCGTTACTTGTCTTTTTTTTAAAAAGATGTTCATAGCACAACCTCCTCGCCCACTGGCGAATTGTCCGATGTTTTTCTCTGTAAAAAATCGACCTATTTGCGAATAGCTGGAACAAATATTCTTGTGGAAACGTACAAGGCAGCTATGGCCGGTATAGGTGGATAATGTGCTTGCGAAGTAATCAAAAGACTGTGAAATATGTATCCTGTGCATAACCACTCAACGACGACTAGAATTTAGGTGATTGTTGTTAACTTTTCAAAACAATGCCACAACGAGGCGATGTTGGCAATTCTTCCTCGCCAAGTTTTGCATGTTGAAAGGGTGGTGGCGAGAGCTGACAAAATCCAAAAAAGAAACTGA
The DNA here is from genome assembly GCA_000827195.1 of Laccaria amethystina LaAM-08-1. NCBI lineage: Eukaryota > Fungi > Basidiomycota > Agaricomycetes > Agaricales > Hydnangiaceae > Laccaria > Laccaria amethystina. The sequence continues at coordinate 204,952 of KN838577.1, read as the reverse complement.
TCAAGGAGGGATTGTAATCGCCTAAAATAAACAGTTGTCAGCGCTGCCCAGAGGCTAGCGAGTCTTATCGTAGTGGAATCAACGACTTGTAAATCAATCTAAATCAATCTTTAGCTGCTAAGAAACAAGCGGATCCAAGTGCGGGTGCGATCAAGAAATCCACGAGACGTCTCTCAGGGAAATGAGCTACCGGGGCCCCAAAAATCTCCATGACATACGGAATGACAACAAGTGCCACTGTGTCCGCCCGGAGCTTTAGAAGGAGGGCAGGGGAATGGTAGAATAATGTTCTCGCCAACACGATTAGCTAGGGAAAATTGGGTTTTAGCAAAGACGTCGCAAAGGGATTGAAGGTCCTTACAGCGACTGTGATCATCCCTCCCCTCCCGAAAACGAATCTACTGTCTTTGAGTACTGGGCCTCCATATTCCTTTATGGTAACAATGGCAACTTCATGGTCGACGGTCAGCGTCGAGAACCACATGGTCCTTCATTCCGAACCTACCAAAGATCGTCATCGCAATGTATGCAATGGCCGCCAGAATGCATGTGAGTTTTCCTCGTGATGTCAGAGACGCTTGAGCAACATGAGGCGGCGCAACGAGAGGCTGTGACTCCTCATCCTCCTGAGGAATGGGATGCTTATCAGGCGAAGAGTCCTGGTGTTGGCCATGATGGAACTGGACATAGAGGAGTCGAAGAAAGGCTACAGCGAAGAGGCCAGCAAGAGAAGCGAGTTGATCCATGCCATGATGACTTCTGGAGGGGTTTGAGAGAGATTGATTCGAAAAGCCCACAGCCTTACAATACCCTTTGTTGTTAATCATGAATGAATCCATGAGGTGCGAGCAATGCGAGCGCTGATTGTCATCTTCATGGTCCAGAAAGGCCTTGGCTGTTTAATTCAAACCTTCAAAGTGGAGTTGCACAATCCCTGCTAAGTGTGA
>KN838577.1:163504-195666 GCA_000827195.1 Laccaria amethystina LaAM-08-1 | reverse complement strand
GAAGAACCCGATTCTCTACCGACCATTCCCGACGAGCTGCATCGTGGCAGCTCCCACCAACACATTGTGAGGTGAGTGCACGGGATAGGCAGGTGTTAGTTGGTGGATAAATGTTGCAGATCTATGTAACCGATGATTGTATGGTAATACTATATCACTGGGAATGTAACGGCAATTTCCTTGGCTAGTGCCTCGCAAACATGGCTCGCTGCTGCGAGGAGCCGGCCGAAGGCCGGGCGACGAGCAGCGGGCTCCTCCAAGTTTGGACCTGAACTTGACCTGAACAAGTAAAATATCAATATCGTCAATGCCCATACCATTACAAAAAAAAGTTTAGATCACAGTAGAAATCCAAAGCGAGGTGTATGTTGACGGCCGAGTCAACCTCTAAAGTACCAATGGGACTGATAATTCTCAAGTTTTTTTGTGTGTGGACTTCTGCTCCCAATCCTCCGGGTCCAATCGCCTTCGGTGAGGGCTTGCCGATGTGTACATTTATCGGGCCTTCGAGATTCATCGGAGGAGGAGCCAGGCCCTGGCCTTTAATTAACGTTTGATTCAGAATTTATAAACAGTACAGGCAGAGCCAAATCGAATTAAAAAGAGAAAAATGTCCAACGTGGTTAAAACCCTGAACCAATAATTCACTGACGATGGAGGAAGTTGTTGAACTAGAAGAGAAACGTCAGGATGTGTCCATAATAGCAAGGAAGAGAAGGCGATCTTACATCGTCGTGAGAGACAGAATTTGGTTGGCACCCGCTCCCTGCTTCTCCTGGTCCAAAGCTACACTACACGACATCAATGTCAGATTCAAGTCCACACAGAATAAATTTGGTGAAGGGCTTACGAAAGTACGAGCCAAGAAACTGTTGTACATATTATTGAAGTCGTCGTCACTACGATTCCGACATTTAGAGTGATTTAATCTACATGGCTGTTCAGAACTCACCTGGGAATATCGGAACCGTGACTCTGCAAATAGTTGTTAAACGCGGCCTTGAAGGTATCTTGGTTAATTGGTTAGCCAGCAGACAAATGATTTCAACGACCATTGGCGAACCTCTGGTGAAAGGCGCGTCGCCATGACCTCCCCCGCCGTTGAACGTTGCCATAACGTTGCTAGTGACACGGCTAGCACTGCTGATCGACGACGTGAAGCTTCCACCGTCACAGTTTTTAATGATGCCGTTGCAACACAAAGCTCCGAACACCAGGGCAACCTTGAACAAAAAAATTATAACACGTCAGAGTCTCAACAAAGTATTTATTACATACCGATCCGCAAACGGCAGCGATGGCACAAGGCACAAGAGACCAGAGGTTAACTGGTGTCACCTAAATAATGACTTTTAGCAAGATGCAGACAATCTGTCAGAAGAAATACACACAATAGTTCTCAAGGATTCAATGCATGCTCCTGCGGGAACCGCGCAATACCAGACAAATTGGTCAAGGCAGGTGGCCCGCTCTTCGTAATAGCGCAGAGTCAGGCTGGTCTCCGTGGGACTCGGGATGTATTCAGCGTAGCTGCTAGTGGCACTTCTAACAGCCAGTTCTTGGCGCTTGAAAGCCCCATCCGCGGAGGGGTTATCCCAATTGCGCACGTCGATAGCGACAGGGTTTGCCTTGGCGAAGGAGATGGTAAGAGCAGCTGTGAGAATTTGGAGGACAAGCATTGGAAAGTCGATGACGATTTTTTCTCGAGAATATCAAGTCCTTATATACCCGCGACAGGATGTGGTCGGCGTTGAATATTGCATTTCTTGCTTCACCGACGGCGAATGAATTGTGCCCATACCTATTGCTTGTGGACGATCCATCGGAGAATTACAGATGTGGCAAAACCAGGATGCCCTATTGCGTTGAAAAATGAAAAGAGAATTAAAGCGACTCTGCACAGCCGAAAAATCAGGGAGGTTTCGTTAGGTAGTAATGATTCACCGAATTATCGCGTAGAACCTCGAAGGTCTTCAGCTTGAACACAGCCTCCATTTAGTGCGGTAGATATTATTCAATGGAGAATTGTCCGTTTGAGACTATGAGGTCCAAGAAGCGGGGCCAGAGATGACCGAGGAAGGGCGCCCATTAAATGGCGAGAGGTCGAAATCCTTCTCCTAGACACCATTTCTGAGAGATCGCTGGTGGCTCAACTACCGCGGGAACTTCGTAGCACAGGAAATTCTTGCTTCGAGACTAAGTCGAATTCCACTTCGATTATTTGCGTCGTCGATGCTTGGGTGGAAAACCGATGGCGTGGGGAGAGAGCGTGACGTGACGGCGCGTGTCAGGGAAAACATGTCCCTATCGGATATCCTCACCAATATAATGTGAGCGGCGAGTACTAAATCTGCCATGAAGACTCGTTCAGATAATGCAGGTGCCAAGTTTTCATAGTTCGTGCCAAGTCGGTCGGAAATCAGGACCAGGCCGCCCGGCTCCCAGGTATCCCGCTCATGTGCATTCCGAAGGACTTCTCGGGTGACGAAGATGGCAATCTGTCTGCAGGAATTGGGCGTTCGGAGACACGTCCTGTAGTTCGACTCCCACAGATCGGAAGGTACCCAGCGCCCGACATCGCGTTGACAATGAAGGTTTGAATTGAACGGCCAAGGCTTTTTCGGACCATGAGGATGGCGATCACCGCCCGCATTGCTCACACCTCGTGGAGTCATTCATGATCAACAACAAAGGGTGTTGTAAGGCTGTGGGCTTTTCGAATCAAACTCTCCCAAACCCTCCAGAAGTCATCATGGCCATGGATCAACTCGCTTCTCTTGCTGGCCTCTTTGCTGTAGCCTTTCTTCGACTCCTCTACATCCAGTTCCATCGTCGTCAACACCAGGATTCTTCGCCTGATAAGCAACCCATTCCTCATCAGGATGAGGAGTCACAGCCTCTCATTGCGCCGCCTCACGTTGCCCAAGTCGCTCTGACATCACGAGGAAAACTCACATGCATTCTGGCGGCTATTGCATACATTGCGATGACGATTTCTGGTAGGTTCAGAATGAAGGACCATGTGGATTTCGACGCTGACCGTCGACCATGAAGTTTCCATCGTCACCGTAAAGGAATATGGGGGCCCAGTACTCAAAGATAGTAGATTCGTTTTCGGGAGGGGAGGAATGATCACAGTCGCTGTAAAGTCCTTCAATCCCCTTGCGAAGTCTTTGCTAAAACCCAATTTTGCTTAGTTAATCGTGTTGGCGAGAACTTTATTCTACCATTCCCCTGCCCTCCTTCTAAAGCTCCGGGCGGACGCAGTGGCACTTGTTGTGATTCCATATATCATGGAGATTTTCGGGGCCCCGGTCGCTCATTTCCCTGAGAGACGTCTCGTGGATTTCTTGATCGCACCCGCGCTTGGAGCCGCTTGTTTCTTGGCAGCTAAAGAATGATTTGGATTGATTTACAAGTCGTTGATTCCGCTACGATAAGACTCGCTAGGGGCAGCGCTGACGACTGTTTATTTTAGGCGGTTACAATCCCTCCTTAATTAGTTTCTTTTTTGGATGTTGCCAGCTCCCGCCACCACTCTTTCAACATGCGAAACTTGGGTGAGGCAGAATTGCCAACATCGCCTCCTTGCGGCATTGTTTTGAAAAGTTAACGACAGTCACCTAAAACCTAGCCATCCTTGAGCGAGAGAAAAAAACCCTGTCAATTTGTTGGCAGGAGAATATATATCCAAGATTCGGCCGCCTGGAAACAAGTGACTAAAATATAGGGGAGTAAATGTGCTACAGAACTTCAAAAATGAAGGCAAAAACAAGGTGGCACAGAACTGTCAAGGCTACGATTATGCCAGCAGAAATGAGCATGAAGTTGGCAGCATGAAAGTTTATCATATCCCCGTAAGACTTCAGGTTGTCCGATGTTGAGATGTTGGAAATGTACCCCACAATAAAGTCGGGTGTGCCACTCTGTAGAAGGCTGGCATAAGCCTGCGCCGCCGAAGCTTGCAAGGACTTTATGATAAAGTAAAGGGCTGCGATCCAGGGAATAAGGTCCAGGAGAGCTCCTTGCAGTTTTTCGAGCACAGTTCTAGATATAAGAACATTCATGAAATTTTTTCCTAATGAAAGATTCGGGTTAACTTGTAAAATTTCCTGTTGAGAACAGCAATTTTCACTGACTATCAGGAGGGAGCCTAATAATAATTTGAAGTCTGTCCCTTGAAGGTTGGGACTCCCAAAGCTTCGAGATTTGTGTCCACGCCTCCAGTCTATTGAAATCACCAACTCCATCTTGAACCACCAGGCTGTTGAGGGATTGGGTGTCCATTTTGTTCAAGTCTATGTCTACCTCGGGCTGCGGAAATGTTTTTATCAAAGAGCTTGAAAACCGACTAATTAGCCCACTCACTTTCAACATGTACAGCGTCAGCGCCCTAGCATCGATGTGTTTCAAGTTCTCTTCCCGGATTTTAACCTTCAGGTTTCCAACAACTTTGTGATTCTCTATCCCGATCGGAAAAACGCTATTGAGGTCCTCGCCAAGGATCCAACACAAGAGTGTAATCTGGCTGCTGTCGGGTGAGTCTGGCATTGATGAAGGCCCGCGTCCAAGTGCTTTGGCAATTATGGTAATGAGGCGAGAGATGTCAACAGAGAGGTAACGCAGACGTTGGCCCGATAAATGATCACAACGCGATGAGCGAGCACAGGGAACGCAATGAACGGGCGGGGGGAAGAAACAAAGCGCTAAATCGCTTCTGAGTAGCGCCGGCATGGTGGCGTTTTAGGGACATCCGGATGCTTCGCTGCATTCTTTGGCGCTTGACAGACCTTCGTGCTTCATATCCGACAGACGCGCCTGCGCACTAAAGTAGAATGAATTGGAGTGGGAGTGATTGATAGGTATTTCCCGGGTGATGCTGAATAAAATGGACAAAAAGAAAGGGGCACAATAGAGAAGAATTGACGAGGATGCGCTAGGATGACCAGTTGATACGGGGCGGGAATCGTATACGGTTGAAAGTTGGAAAGAGCTGAAAGGGTGAAGAAACGATAAGCAAGTGAGAGCACATGACGGAGAAAGCGGAAGGGGTCGTGATTTTACTGATGCTCAACCGGGAACCCGGCAGCCATAATCTTAATGGCATCCACGACCTCTCTTAACTTCGCCTCACCAGCGTCCTCGAGCAAATTGTACGCCCATCGAGCCTAAGGCGCGATATCGTTGATTATATTGGGGTCGCGCGCTTTGAGTGGCCGTGTCGTGGATGTAAACACAAAACTGGGGACCAACAACGCTGATTCCGTGTAGGGTATAGGGATAGTGCCGGAAGCGAACCCGCGAAACCTGCTACGCCGTCCGCCTCATCACGTCGGGAGAAGAGACAGAGCGCACTAAAGCACTTGACCTCACGAAGAATGGCACTTTGCGACAACGAATAATAAATTGGACTATGAACTCGAGGGACCCAGGGAGGCGCTTAAGCTGGGGGCCACTTGATGGTGCTCTTGGTGAGTGAATAGTTCGGAGAGGATAGTGATGAATGGCGCATAGAAATCGTTCTCCTCGGTAGTGTCGAGATCGACGATCTGCCATGACTGATGCAGGTAAGACATATTTGATAGAAAATCCTCAGAATCCGGCCATAGGTCTCGCCTCAAAATTTTTAAAGGTTGAAAAATGACACACGTGACAGATCTAGATGCAATTGAGAGTTCCTTTTATTTCAATGAGGTGGCAAAGGATGGCGCTGTGATTTGGTAGCCTTGTTGCAAGCTTCAGACACATTGTTTCCCACCAGCCTCCGAGTCTGAATACTTAACCAACCGCATTGTAAATCGCTGTGGGGGACGTTGCTAAACGGAACAACCCCGAACCTTCTAATCATTCGTAAGCCTCGAGATTATTTCATTTTGTTGACTTACCTTTCGTGTGCGTAGGCTGTTGTCGCCGTCATCTCTGGCACCCACAGATATGTAGAAAGAACATCAGTTATTTAGCATTTTTTACCAATAATAATCTAAGAGTATCACTGACAAGCGTTACTTTCAGAAAAAATTTTTTTGTCCAAAGTTTATGCTCCGCAGCATGTTTAATAGTGAGCAAAACGCCATGGTCAGCTGACTTCCTGGATGGGGTGCTGTGTGAAGAGCGATGAGAAGCATCGCGTTGAAGAGGCACTTTCGAATTCGTAAGTCTCGAATTCATTTTGTTGTTTTATTCCCTTACCTCCAGCGTGTACAGAAGTCGGTTTTTTTTTTTGCATACCACTCAATGCGAGATCTTGGACTCTTTTCCTGAAAAAACGTCTCGACTCTCGTAGAATTCTCGTTTGAACGGGCGTTTGACGCCATGGCCATTTTACACAACGACATCAATAACCAGTCCGACACTCTCTAATTTTAAATTTCATGGGTTTTGCAAGATTTCACATCGCCCTCATCCATCCTCACTTCATTACTACTCATCCGAATCGTAAATCTGCTGCTTGCGACTCGAGTTCTAATTATAGGCTTAGCCTATTTATAGACCGCCCCCCATTTGCAATTCAGATTTTCGTCGTTGCTCTCTTGAGAAGCTATTTTTTCACCCATCCAAGTTCACAAACTTTTCGCAGAAGTTAGGTATTATTCCGAGAAAGTGAGGTTCTGATAACATCCGTACTTATGCTCTGACAAGCTTTCTATTCAAGGATCGTGTGAGTTTGTTCTGTCGTCGTTTCAATGCAACACGTCGGCAGCTCGTGCCAGCTTTTTTTAGCCCAGACAACGGTGATTCTTTCTTTCTTCCGTACTTCGTGATTGAGCTCCTTCAAAGGCTACTTCCCCGTCCATTCTTTCTGCCTTGCACCGCCCTCGATCGTTCGACCATCCATCCAGCATCTAGTGCGCTGAGCGCCAACTCAGAAGATGGATATGCTCGTGTCGCGCGCTATAGCTATGGAGCAGGCCCTGTTCCCATTGTCATCAAGCTTTCAGAACTGGACAACATTCTCTGGAGATTCGCACCCTTTTCCCCTTATTGACTCGACGTTCAGGCCGACCCATGAGATGTCGGGGTCAGTTCACACCTACGCCCCTGCCCCCGATGGCAGGCCTTCCATGAAAGCACACTACCCAAAGGGGTCGTACAGACCTGACGCCGAACCCAGGGGTGGCATGTCATTTTACGCACCCGGACCTGCGTCCGTGAACCTTTCTACCGCGACGCATGCTACATTTGCATACTCCGTATGGTTTCCTGCTGGATTTAACTTTGTCATGGGCGGGAAGCTCCCAGGATTTTGTGAATTTCACCGTACAAATCCTTGCGTGGTAACCACTGACCAGAGTCGTTCAGACGGCGGAGAGAATGACACGGTTGCAATGAGCTGTTCCGGAGGGAGCAGAAACACCGCGTGCTTTTCGGCGCGCCTGATGTGGCGAACCAACGGTACTGGGGAGATGTACACATACCTCCCTCCAGCCAATGAAACGGGTTTCTCTGCAAACGGCAAGTTATGCTCATTGCCGGATTCAGATTGCAATGATACGTACGGGGCTTCTATAGGGAGAGGCAACTATACTTGGATGCCTGGGCAATGGACGACTGTCGCTGAGCGCGTAAAACTCAACGACGTTGGAAAGGCAAACGGGGAATTGGAACTCTTCTTGAATGGGACGAGTGTGATCAGCGTCAATGGTTTGGTTCTGCGAAGTACGAATCAAGGAAGGATAAGAGGCCTTCAGATGCAGACCTTTTTTGGAGGTGAGTCCTTTTCGTATTTAATGGTTGTTTTTCATTAGCTTTGTATTGCAAGGTCATACCCCGGACTGGGCTACCCCAATAGATCAAGATGTTTATTTTTCTGATTTCTCCGTCGCAATTGTCAGCACTGCTTCGACGTCAAATGCGCATCCAAAGCTTACCAAATGGACTATATACCAAGTTTCGCTGAGCTGTTGGGTCGCTTCCTTGCTTTTTTCGATGTTCTGATTTTTTTCGGGAGGAAGCATAGACGTGGAGGCGAGGTTGTAGAGCGACTTTATCGTTTTTTCCCATCCTTGCCTCTCATAAGTATACCATTAGGAAAAACGAATAATTTGAAATCACCTACAGGTCGAGTGCGGACTAGCGACTCACCATTTGAAAAACAACGGCAAACACGGCGCTCTAACTCCCAACAATGACCCTGACTCGAACTACACACTCTTTCCATTGTTCCCAATGGCCATTGCTGGTCCTGCGGCGGCAGCACTCGCCTCATTGAAACCTGGTCAGGTTGCTTTTCTACAATCTCTTGAAAAAGCTGAACTTCACGCCCACCTCAACGGTTCTATACCCATTGCGGTCATCCAACAGCTTGGCAAGGAATATCTAGACTCTCCATTATCCCCACACGGCGATGCAGTCTACGCCACGATAGGGCAACTCATTCACGGTTCTGAGCTTGAGACCATAGACGATTTCTTTTCGGTTTTCCCAATCATTTATCACTTGACATCGACACCTGAAAGCCTTGCTCGCGCGACGCGGGGTGTTCTGAATGCTTTCCTGGACGGCGACCATCCACAATGCAATTATCTTGAACTTCGTACGGGACCAAGAGAGACGGAATACATGAGCAGGGAATTGTATATGCGAACCGTTTTGAATGAGGCGGAAAAATATGAGGAAAGGGTGGGTGTAATTCTGAGCTTGGATCGCAAAACTGGCCAAAAAACTTGGCAAGAATGCTTGGATATAGCACTTAAACTAAAGGGAGAGGGAAGAAGACTTGTTGGGGTTGACCTCTGCGGTGAACCATCCATGGGGGACGTTGCGGATTTTCAAACATTTTTCTATGAGGCGAAGAAAGCGGGCTTGGGTGTCACGTTGCATATCGCTGAGGTGCGACCTCTTACAACTTAAAACACCTTCGTATACACTTATGCCCATATTTAGATCGTTTCTGGCACCCCCGAGGAGACTCTGAAGCTCTTGTCTTTCCAACCCGACCGCTTGGGGCACGCCACATTTCTCAACAAGGAAGCTATGGATATCGTGATAAAAAATAACATCTGCGTTGAGATCTGCCTAACTTCTAATTTATTGTGAGCAGTGTTCAATAATTTTTGTCGCAAACTTCTCAAATTTCTATTGGTGCAGGTGCAAAACGGTAACCGCATTGGAATCCCACCACATTCGTCAATACCTCAAGGAAAATCATTTGATCGCCATTTGTGTATGTTCTCTGTTTTTATTATTTGGCCAAAGTCAATCATTGAGTATACTACGCAGACGGACGACATCCTGCCTTTTCGTACTTCTCTGCTGGCGGAATATGCCCTTCTTCTTGCTCAACCTCCGTTAGGCCTTGGTCTAACTGAGGATGAAGTTAAGGAGATCGGAGAAATGAGTCTGCGGGCCAGATTCAAAATTGGTTCTAGTTAAGGTATTTCGCATGCATTATTTATCTTCACGCTTCAAACGATAACGGATTGCTGAGCTTCAGAGGCCATGCGTTCCCCTTCAGACATGGACTAAGTTGTGTGCTTATAGTAAGAAGAAAAAAACTGGACATTGGACACACTACTTCGGACTGACTATTTAATACCCAGTTGATACGATGTTTATTTATTTGTGAGGACAAGGGACTTTCGAAAACTGAGGCCTTTCTACTCTGATGATGATTTCTACCCTGCGTGACCAGTCAGGACTCAGGGCTTCCCCATCGCGAGATGACTCCTCGTTGATCATGGGTCAAGATAAGCTTCTCCTTGCGCCTTGTGGTGCTACGATACTCAAGATCATATGCGCAAGCTTCAATTCCCTTGAAGTGATAAAATGCTCATTGGTTGTTGGTTTTCAAGGCAACAGGTCTTGAAATATAAAATCATCCGATGACTTGGGGCAACTCGACTAGTACCATAAATTTGTAAAAGGGCGTAACATTACCGACGAATGCATAGGAAAGTGCTCGTTCATAGCCAAGCTAGATAACAGTGCTATCGGGTCGGAACTGAACTTTGTGATCACCAAACCCTAACCCCAAATGGATGGTAATGGATCGTTATTAAGCACCTCCTCTCCTCAACTCTCCACCCAACCCCCATCTCCACCTTTCCACAAGCAAATACCACAATGGTCGCACCAGGAGAATATTCTTTCCGTCTTCAGAAAGGTATTCGTCCCCACGCCATCCCCACACTAGCCACTAACCCTCCCGACAGGCATGAGTGGTGGTTTCGCGCCCCCAAATCCCAGCGCGATCGTAACAATGACGAAGCCCTCTAACGTATCTTTTCTGAACATCGCTGCTGCCACTCGTGAACCCGACGCCCCATCCCTTCAAGATCTGGCTCCCAAATCGATTGATACCTCGAAGCAGCACACCACCGAGCTCATCAACGAACTACATGATATCCTGCACAGCATCCCGACCGAGTCGCCTCCAGCGTCGGAGGATATCTATGGGCTAGACACGAGTATCGCATGGGGCAGCGACGATCTGCAGTGGATGAATTTGGGGCCACAGGGGTGTGTTCGGGGCGAGAGCTCGGTGCAGCCTACGCCGGAGCAAAAGATCAAGTTTAAGCGTGCAGTTGATATCGTCCACGAGCTTTTGGGAAAGAATGAGTAGAAGATGCGATATTGGGAAGGTGTAGGATTATGACAGGGATCAACATGGAATTCACGATATTCGGATTGTATCTTATCAAATATTTGATTGACTTCTTGTCCTCTTAGGAAAGACTTCTTCATTCCGTGAGGCGAGGAACTTAACGAAACCTGTCAATTGACAAGTCTAAGTCACTTATTAACCAACATTGACCGATAAGCGACTCACCCTGACAAGCACTTCCATTTGATCCTAAATGATAGCATCAACAGAGCAGCCATGCTAATGGCTGATCCCCCTATGAGTAAAGAGTTGAGAGGATTTCATAGAGGGAGTGTGAGTCTAGGACGAATCAGCCAACTCACTGCAAAGGAGAGCGGCCAGCGTAACACATTAAATAATCGGGTAGGTTCGCCGCACTCAAAATTTCATCACATTTAACTCGTCGGGTAATGTCTAGATGACCAAAGCACTGATACTGCCCAAACTGCTGAAGTCGTTAGGTCCATTTTTTAAATAAATAAATAAAAGACGCGAGGGACCGACGACGAATGTTCCAAGAACTCTAAGACTCGGCACTCATTACCCAGCTGCGAGGGGTAGGCTAGACCTTTCCCGTTTCAATACGGACCTGTTGTGAGGCGTGCACAGAGCACGCATGGGAGTCAGGAGGTGAAGTGGAAGAAAGTTCAAAAGCACATCACGTGAGTTTATTTGGACGCGACTTCCGAAATCCGATCAACGCGTCGTAGCTTTCGCCACCGGGCACTCGCTATCCAACAATTGTATAATTTATTGTATTGTAAATGAAATTACCCATCTGCAGACGACATCTTTGGTTCACCACGGTCCTCGACAGCGCTTCTGGATATGTTGTTCGGAGAAGGGGGCTGTTTGAAACGGACAGATAAGTATTTTTCTCTTCAACTGTCAACAATAGATTTATAAATTAATATAATGTTAGAGGGAGCATCATTATATTTCACTCCTTTTCTGCTCTGAGGAGTCAGTGGAACCTCGTTATAAGATGAACGGCGGGAGCGTACGCACTTTCCTCGCACCTAGGGCAAAGGGAAGTTGCTGTTGTATTTTAGAACTGTAGAGGACAGTAACCGGTCGGCAATACCGAGGTAATGTACGTATCAACACCAATTTTTTGTGCCCCAGCTTTCTCATAGAAACAACTATATATACGACATACCCCAAGTTCTCATTCGCAAGAGCCGCTCAATGACAGAATGAATGTCTCTTGCCAGTGATTGCCGAAGTAGTTGTTACCTCGATCCACACGCTGGATGCACTTCAGTACGCTAAACCGGTCCGAATCTCGAAATAACGCGCGTTAATGCGTGGACTGCAAGAGATCCATCGTTTACCAGAGCGCCTGCGCCATGGGAAGATACAATTGCAATTACATACTTAGATATAATCTTACAAGGTGTTGTGTAGGACATCGTTGATTTGGGTCCGTGAGGTGGAGTGCACTCTAAGATAACAAGAGTCTATCTCCTATAGCTATTGAGTGTAGAAGGTGTTGAGGGAGCAAAAGTATAATAAAGGAATGATAAGCTCAGGAAGGGAAGACATGTCGGAGCCCAGGATTGAATTTTACGGCGAAGGTTCTGTCGTCCCGCAACAATGAGATATAGGCGAAACAAGTTGACAAAAAGACGTGTAAGCGTTACGCACTTGAGTATGTCGAAGCGGAACTTCCGCCAGCGGACAATTTTATCGTGTTTTGGCGGAGGCCGGGAAGGTATTATGGACGTCACTTCAAGACGTTTGTCCTCCGAACCCTTGCTTTCTTGAGTGCTAACAAGGGTTTCACCCGATTTCGGGACAGCGGGACATTCATCCTCCAACCTCAAATCACCTGATCGGGTGAGAGCGCCGGTCTCCTCTCGGACCCTTTGCTCAGACTCTGTGAGCAAAGGATGTGAGCATTCCGCAGCAGCAACGAACAATGGGAAAGATAGCCGCGTACCGACGTAGATGGAACATTCGTCGCATGAAATCACGGCAGACCCTCGGAGTGGCGACGGCTTTCCGCCCGTTCGTGGTTCAGCGGGTGGACGTCTCTTTGAATGTGAACGCGATGGCTTTCCATGCCTCCGCTTGTAATCGTCGAACACATGGGGGGCTATCCCATTGATGATCTCGCGGGGGGTAGGTTTGAAGTTGGCGATCGCGGCTGCCGTCGAGCTGTATATTTTGAGGGGTCGGGAGGATGGCCCGATGATGATTACTGGAGTCTCGGAGGGCGCTTCGTCGGCAACTGAGCAAGGGGGAGGGGTAACGTCGACGGATAGGCATTGAGGGGGTGGAAGGATTGCGCCATCATCTGCGGGGGGCGCCTCTGCTACTGCGTGCATAGGGTAGCCTGTTATGAAGACAGAGGTCGAGGAGAAGGGGTGGTGGTAGTGGTAAGTAATTAGAAGGTCAGAGAGTGGAAAAGTGTCGCGAGTATTTGCTTACCCAGGGAGATTTGAAGGGCCGGCATGACACGGATAACGTTTTCTCGTAAGATATGAACAAGGCACGGCGGCAGTGGGAGGTCGAGAAGCAGAAGCATCGCCGCACGGATGCAGCATGCCTTTTAATTAACACGTCCACGCAACCAGCGACCGCTGCACAGCTGTTGTAACGACTTCGGTAGAATCATCAGGCAAGCCGAAAATTGAAATACATCGGCAAGAGGTCATTTGAAAGCATGAGATGTGTTATCCAGGAAAGAAAGTGTCATTCAACCGAAGATAAAGAGATGATGATGCGACGAAGGTGATGCGTGAGCAAACCGCCTAATTCTATAGGCAGCGGTCTTCACTTACATAAAAATGAACGGCGCACCGATGACCGAGGCGCTGACGACCGACATGAAATGATTAGTTTGTACGTAACGATAACCAGCGATAGCGGTGGCGGGAAAAGTATGCTATAATGGAATATATTGCGTGGAAGGGCTATGGTACAACATGCTGATATAAAAAGAATTCGGGGATTAGAACTTGTTTCGCTTTCGTAGCGGTTTTGCTATCGCGTCTTGTGAAGCCCTTCATAACATTCAGTCTATGGAAAATGTCGAAGAAACGGATCACACACTTTCGGTTCTTCCCTTTCACGATGTCAAAGGGTTCGTCCACATCCATCATCTCAGAAAATCCGGATGTGCCATACACACGAGATCTGCCCATGGCTCCTAGACTCTTGTCCTTCTGCTTGTCATAAACGTCCTTCAGGTTCGCCTGCAGTATCTTCTCGTGCTCCCGTTGGTTAATCTTCTTCGCTGCGGCGTCATCTGCAATAGAGTTGATCTTCCCGTCAAGGGTTGCGAGAACAGCGGACGTTGTCTCCGCCCTAGAATGCGTGAGGTCCTCGACCACATACAGAGAGTCGAATAACGCACCAGCTTTGCAAGGCGAAAAGCACCTGTTCCAACTTCCCCGGCTCAAGGTCTCTTCCCATCGTATATTCCACTTCCAACTGCTCCTCTTTCTGATCAAGTTTCCCGCGCAGGATGTCGAGATAGATAGCGTCGATGATGAGATCTTCTAGTTCACGAACATTTGGCATGTCCAAGGCTTTGAGTAGACCAGAATACGGGAGCAGCTAAACCAATGGTAAGTGGCCGAGTTTTCTGATCGTTCTAGATATGACTCACCCGTCGTTCCGCTGCTAGAGAGACAATGGTCAAGTGCTTCAGTTTGATGGTTTGTGCCGCGTTCAGAGGCGGTAGTGCATCCTTATATTCTAAGATAGCTAGTTAGAGATCAAATGAACATATGTCTCCTGACGCACGATTATAATCCTGGTATGTCTTGTACGCGAACAGCTGTAGGAGTGATAGGAATTTCTGGTGTTGTTCGTTCTTGCTTAGCTTAAGCAGCATGTCAATCAAAGTTCAACCCAGAAAGCCTTGTCGTGCACCTCCTGGATGTTCGGCAGTTCCAGCAATTCGGAGAAAACGAAGACACCTGGTGCGGAGGTGGCGTCCTGAATCAGTTTTGCGGCCGCGGCGCCCTTTAGCGATTTAGCCATTAGGAGGAAAGGCTCAAGTTTTGCGGAAAAGTTCGATCCTGAGTCCATTTTGAATTATTTCAGCGTACGCGTCTTCCTTGGCTACGCCGGTTCGAGTATGTCGTTCTTCAAAGCTATTGAACGGAATCAATCTAAGAACACCAAGAACAAATAAGAACAAACAACATGCTGTCTTCCACCAGCAGAGCTCATCCAACCTCTATTTCGCTTTCTGGCATATCCGGGACATGCATTTAGTATTGAAACGACGGGTAACCTTGTTCAGGTTGACCTAGCAAAGTTCCACTGGAGCCGGGCTTTCGAACGGGATTTGGGCCGGGACAATTCAGCCAAGTTTAAAAGACATCCTCAGTTATTTTGATTAATCTCTCCCGGACGACGCAGGTATTTATTTGAAGACTTCTACCAGCGAGCATATAGGGTCACGGGAAACGATCTCAAAGCCATCACATCAAACCAGACAGACCTGGTCTTTTACACCCGAGTTCTTCTGGTACATTCGCTCAAGACCAATGAAAAGGACTTGTAACGACTTCTCTTATCCACATGATTGTTCTCGTGATTGATTTGTACAAACCGCTCAATGGGTCCGATCAACCTCCAGTTGAGAACGATTCTCCACTAGATGCTGGCCTCCACTAAACTCCACTGAAAATCATGAACTCCTATTCGAATTCCTTACGACGAGAAAACTGCGGCGAGCCTGCCGTTGTGACATGGGGCGTTTCGTTATTAAATAAAACGACGGAGAATGTATTACATGGCATCACGCCTTTGTTTTCGTTACAAAATCCAGAACCTCCAAGAAATGAAATGACGAGACGAAATCCAGCAGCGATATCGGTGAGTTACGATAATGCGGAGGAGTTGGGACTTATCTCGCTTCGCAAGTGGCACTCCGCGATTCGCATCGTCAAATACTTCTTGCAACATCAATCCAACCTCGACCATACCAGCAAACAAATCCCGTGTCCAAACCCTACAGCCATTTACGACCGACGATCTGATAAACCCGAGGACCTGGTCACGCTGTGCTCGAGCGAACAACCTGAGGGAGATTTGTAGATTCTGTATGTGCGTGTGACTGTGGTGCTGAGGGCGACTGAGAGTAGCTGTAGTTCCCTGCTTGGCTGGTCGGTTGGATGACTTGGCTGGTGGGATCTGAGGCAGACGCGTTCGACCACCAAATCAAGACATGGCCATCGCCTGTGCCGCTGTAGGATAACCCGGCTGCTTGGAGGAAGACTTCTTTCTCAATGTCGTTATCTGAGTAGGCTTCGTAGACGCTGTCCAAGAACCGCGGAGATGCTGCCACTGTAGTGGTTTACGATGGAGCGAAACCCTCCTTCCTGATTATTCCTGATCCCGACAAGAAATCGTGAAATAATCATTCAAAAATTCAAGTTCATGCAACTCCAGCGGCCATCCTGCCTAACAGACGCTCCCTGAGTTGGATCAGTTCCATCTGTTCGTTGCGAGCGTTGCGCAATTCGTGTCGTGCGAGTTCAATGTTCTTATCAAGACATTAATCAGTGAGCGCAACCACCTGTTGGTCCTTGACTTACGGGTGGCAACCCTTGGAAAGCAGCGACCTTTGCTCGTTTGATTTCAATCTCTTGTTCCAGAAGCTTGTTCTTCTCCTGTTGTTTGATCAACTGGGTCACAGTTACTCGTGGCTCTGGCATTTCCGCCTGAAGAAGAGACTCTTAGCTAAAGACCTGCGAATCGCACAAGTCTGACGTTTACCAAAATCGCTTCAAGTTCTTTATGGTACTCTTTTGCTTTCTTGAGGAGAACTTCTCTCCTTCGTTCGATGCTTGCAGTGTTCTCTTCCGACGATTGTCCAGACTTGATTGTTTCATTCCAGCTAAAAGACACAATGAGAAAACAATACGCAGAGTTATTTTTGAAAAGACAACTGAGAAATCAACTGTAGATCGTGCTTCGTTGACGCGAGATGGATTTTGAGTTCTTCCTCGGCAAACCTCAGCCGGTTCAACGACCTCGAAAGAGAGAACGACCCGTCGATAAGGCGGTAGAGCGCCGTCGAGTAGCTATTTTTGTCGATGAGTCTTTTGATAAACATACAGGCTTGACTTTAAATCCCACCTTGCGAAAGAAACATCATCGATTCCGAGGAGTTCAACGACTTGAGAGAGGATATTCAATCGTTCTTCAAGTTCAGCTGGTAGCTCTAGGTCTGTGCGCGGTCGTCGAGGGACTTTATAAAAGTGAATAAGCGTAACCGACCTTCGTCCATCCGGAAGAAATTAGATCACCAGATACTCTTCGACCGGGGAAATGAACTGTGAAGCAACGCGTAAGGACGCGTACACAAAACCAAACAAATGTCAGCATTGTTGATCGTCAGTTTTGGTTCAGCTCCAACTCGAGCTCTCAACGTCGAGTCTTCGTACTCACTCCTTACTCGACGGCGACCACATATCTTTTCTTTACCATCACGCGCATCCAAGGCCGACACCATGAAAGTAATAGTCAAGCACTGGCACGCCGTCGCACAGTGGCGGTGGGACATCGGCACCGCGGAGCAAGAAGACGCCGACACCGACAACGAAGGCGACGTCTGTGGCATCTGTCGCGTCCCTTATGAAGGGTCCTGTCCATCGTGTAAAGTCCCAGGGGACGATTGCCCCCTCAGTGCGTTTCCATTCGTTCTGCCCCCCGCCGCCCTCAACTGAATATATCGCATTACAGTCTGGGGCGAATGCACACACGTCTTCCACATGCACTGTTTACTGAAATGGATAGGAACGGCTGCGTCGAAGCAGCAGTGTCCTATGGACCGTAGAACATGGGGTACGTCGTCTTACCATGTCCACAAAATAGACGTGCTGACACCCTCGTCCAAAGTAACCGCAGAACGGAAGGTCGGCAGTACGACAGCCGCATCATGACATCTCCGAGCATCCACTAGCGCCCTATGGATCCCCCATTCCAATGTATCGATACCACCAACACCTGTATTCCTCCTATCTATTCTCATGAAGACGCCTCCATATCATATCATACCCATTCATTCCCTTCAAGTTCCCCATCCAAAAACCACCCATCACCCATCATTGGCCTACGTAGGCAAATGTAATATTAAATAATTGAACAACAAGCATACAGTAATGATACATTGTAATAATCTCTCTTTTTTGTTTTACTTAGCATGCATAACCCACCCACCCACCCACTCCATCGTACCCAAAAATCAAGAAAGAATGTGGCAGTCCGTCGTATCGGATACCGTCTCCGCACGAACGCGAAAATAAAAAGGAATACGAAAAGGAAGGAAGGAAGGGGAAAAACATTTGTGAGAAAACGAAAAGCAAAAAAAGTAATACTTTAGACAGACGGACAGAACCCACGAAATTGTCCGTTCAGAGGAATTCTTAATCGTTCGTGTTTCCAAGAAGAGGGCCGTGGACCGAAATCAGGTAAGGGTGAGTGTTCGTTGGACCTGCCGTCGTTGGTTGATTTGTTGGGTGGCGCATAAGCATTGGGCTGAGAAGTGGGAAGGGAAGCATTAAAGGGGGGGGGGGGGAACATAAATGATAGGCCGAGAAAAGAAGAATGTAGATGAATTTGGATGGATTGAGATGAAGAAGGGTGTTGCATATCTAGGGGGCTTGTCGAAGTCGCGAGCGTTTAAGTTCCGCATTGGCATTAAACTATTACAATTTTTGTTTTCAAACCAGTAAACGTCCGAAGGGTCTCTTGTGCGTTGCGGTCCGTCTTATCTTGTTAAGCAGCCGCTTGTAATGTATGAATTCTTGTGTGGAGTCTTATGCTTCTCTGAGTCTTTTGCTGGGTTATCTCCGTCTCCGTGTAAGCTCTTTCTTGCTCTTGTAAATGTCTTGGGGTCTCCGGTCTTTGATGATGGTGATGATGAAAGAAGGCGGCTACTCGAACCCAGGGAGAGATGCCATCCATATCCGTGTTTTGTAGAGCCTGCACACACACAACGTATCAGGTATCAGCCAACATCACGACACAAGCCAACAAACGCACCGGAACAGCTCTCTAACAAGCTCTCTGAAATCAATCCTCTTCTCCGCGATGAAGTAGAAAGTCAATTTACGACGGTCCCTGCCATAAAAAAAAACGTTACAAAGACGACAAATGAAAAAAGAGCGGTTTTAAACGCGTACCACTGATACTCTGCATCAATGACTTCCATCGGCAGCTTCTTCGCCCTAACTTTACTCTGGCAAAGCTGCAGCGCCTTGAGCTCGTCCTGCGTTTTAGCAGCCAAAAGCCTACAAACGCCCTCAATCAAACCCAAACCCCCCCACAAAACCAAAAAGAAAAACACATACTGCGTATCCTGCGGCCCAGCCTTCCCATATATCCTCTTCGGATTAATCTCCTTCTTCCCCGTCGGCGTCCCTCCCCCTGCAGCAGCAACACCACCAGGACTAGTAGGCGTACCCCCCACCACTTGTCCCAGTTGCCCACCACCACCATCACCACCAAACCCAGCCGCCGCCCGTTCCCTCTCCAACTGCTGCCGCTGAAACTCCTCCACCTCCGCAAGCGTAATACTATCATTCACAACCTTCCCCAAATCTTTCCCCCTATCCGCTTCGACGATGACCAAATCACCCACGTGGATTTCCTGCGATAGATCGGTGAGGTAAAATAAGTCCGTCCGGCCTGCTTTGAATTCGACGATGAATAGAGGCCAGGAGGAGGGCACAGCGTGCAATGGCACGCCTTTTCCTAGATCCGCGAAGCTCGCAGAGGTGTTGGAGGAGGCGGAGGAGGGAGGGGGCGGCTGTTGTTGCGCGTCTGAGAGCCTCCTCTGCATTTGTTGTGGGAAGTAGGGCTGTTGCTGCGGGTTGATCACGCGGTGGCCTGTGGGTGAGATGGGGGAGGTGAGGCCGCCGCTGGAGCTGGAGTAGGACGGGGCGCGGGTACGTGTGTATTGAGGCCCGTTGATACCGTGTTGGTGCCGTTGCTGTTGTTGTTGCTGGGGAGACGTGTATTGGATTCCTTGTCCTGGGACATACCGCGCTGTAAGCTCTGGCTGCTGTCGATTCGACTTGTACTCCTGTTGGTCATAGAACCCGTGTGGAGAGCTGCTCCCACCGGCGGAAACCCCACCATCGCTGGGCGTCTGACGCGAAGCGTACGTGTTGCTTGGGATGGTGAGGTTGATGGATTGGTATTGCGACATCAGATCCTTCGAGGGCGGGCTGCGAGACAGGGGGGCGTAGATCGGCAGCGAGGCTGGCTGGCTGGGAGGGAGCTGCGAGGACGAGGAAGAAGGGGGAGGAGGTTCGTTGGGGTTGATGTTCATCAACCCAAGGTCACTCGCGAGGTCGTCATCAGAGAGCAAGAGCCCCCCACGGCCGAACGCAGAGGACTGGAACACGGGACGAGTAGGTTCCTCGGGAGAGTCGCTGCCGGACGCGCTGAACCCCACAATATTCCCGCGTCGAGGCTGGACGACGCTGACGCTGTGGCGTCGACTGGTGGTTCCGCTGCCTCCACCGCCATTCTCATCACGTGGTGGGTGCATCCCAGCCCAGAGCTCTCGGAACGCAGATCCGTCATCCAGAAGGATCTGCCCCACATCTCTAACGAAGGGGCTCATGTTGGAGATGTCGGGCTGGGCAGGCTGCCTAGAGTACCCGTTACCAACAAAGGTACCATTATTAGGGGAAGCAGACTGGAGGTTGGTGGGAGACCTGCCAATTGTTCCTAGGGAACCATAGCGGCTGCTTCCTGGTGGTTTTATGTCCCCGTATCCTCGCCCCCCTGGAATATTCAGTGGAGTGGTGTTGGACGTCAAGTACGGCTCATTCCAGCTCTGCATCGCTGATGAGCCTGTATATGGACTCCCAACGGGCCCTGGACGAGTATGTGCGACAGCCAAGCTCTGGGATCGACTGCGGCTCAGATCCTGACCATACGAGCGACCCCTAGACAGGGAAGGTGGCACGTATCGCTCATCATACGTATCAGAGAACCCCTCCGACTCATCGTCCTCAAACGTCGAAGGAAACGCAGGCCCACGCATGGCGGAAGAGAACTGGTTCTGTTGTGGGTTGGAAGAGAAGGACGAGCTCCGGATGGAGACAGGCTGGCCTCGGATGGGACTCAGCATGCGCGAGCCGCCCCAGGGGCTTCCGTTCCCTCCGAGGCTGGACGGGATGAAGTGCTGGGAGGACGGAGAGGAAAGGAAGGCCTGGTCGGACGAGCGCGGGGGCTGGCTTGCTGCCCGTTCCCGGTGTGACGCATTACCGCCGCCGCCACTACCGTTGCCGTTCTCGGTACCCCCGGGGCTGGTTTGGAACCTGCTTTTCCGATCGTCATCGTCCAGGTCTACGGACGGATGTGGCGGGTTGATAGAGGTACTGTGGGCCATGGCGATGGGCAATGGGCCGAGCGTACGAACGGGGTGAACGGATGCCACGATGGGCTATTTCCGGCGTGTGTAGATGCGGTGATTGGTGGTGGTTCTACGAGTTCTACCTTGCTCGTTGTTTCAGTGGGAGGAAGAACAGGAGGAGGAGGATAAGGGCGGACCCAAGAAAACCGAATGGTTTGTAAAGTCTGACAAAAATTTACGGTGCTTGTGCTGTGGTCGGATCTAATAAGGGTCCTTGTTTTGTGGATGCTACAAGATATCTATGGAAAAGAGCAGAAAAAGGGGAAAAGAGAAGAGAGTCTATGTCGGAAGAAAGAGAGAACAATTCGTCGCTTGTAAAATCGTTCCTGGGAGCGGACTTTCCATTACAATTGGTTTATGGTCAGCTGGGGACGCGTCACATGGCTCTCCAATCGAACCTCTCCACCGCCATTCAATTCAAGTCGGCGGTCAACCAACGACGCCAACTTGTCTCACTGCTATAGAACAAGGGTACAGAACGAACACAGTTCCATCCAAGCAACAAGACCTCATTGCCATCCTACTTTCAACACCAGTAGCAGCCTAAATCACCCATTATGTAACTCCAAACCTGCTGACTCGCTGTCAATCAACTTGCACACCACTGACCAGGGTACAACGCAAAAATCAGGGTAAGCTCGGTCGTCAATATAGGCATTCGATTAGATCTCTTAAATGACCAGATGACCGAAGTGTGGACGCACCAGTGCCGGATCTTTCCTGAGCCAGTCTCTCGTTGAAAAACATACTTACCTCCTACAAAATGCCATCAACACCAGGTCTTGGGTCGCTGATACCAATAACAGCCAAGTCGAAGACCCCTATCTGCGGGGTGGACTCCCAACCGTGAAGTGCCTAAATACTTATCAACAATGAGTACATAGTTCGTAGTGCCAAACTTGGTACCCACCGCTGAGTTCCGGGAAGTAAATTTGGGCAGAGAACGCCAACGCTCATCAGCGCCTCGCACACCATGGAATACCCACACGTCCCGTAATCTAACGGCAAAAACTCTGATACCTCCAACGGATCCTCGGGCCACGCACCGTCAACGCTCAAACTGCCTGCGAAGCGCCAACTTCAGATTTGTGGCTCCGTGAAAAGCAGTCGGACTTTGTAACACCACTCGTCCAAAAGAGAGAGGCTCCCGTTGACCAGTGACTGTGGTGGGAATCGGGGGCACCTTTGACAGAAGAACGGGAGAAGCCCTCTTGAATACAATTACGGATTTGGATTGAGGAGTAGATCATCGCTGTTTGGAGGAGCTAGTCCGTTTGAACATAGGTGTCCTTGCTGAGGTTTGTTTGTTGGATACGGGATATGGCTTTCGAGCTTCAGATATCGCCCTGATCTTGAGACGTCAGTGGAAATGGGATTCAGAGGCCCTAAGGCATGGACATCGAGGGTATTTGAGGTCCAAGATGAAGAAGCGCTGAACACCTTTATGTACAGCGGTCGGGAAGCAGCTGGGCTGTGGGGGAAGTAAAAAGCTCCCACGTGGATCAACTCGTGACATGCGCGTCAATATCGACTAACAACTATGTACAAACAGCTTGCTGGGTGCCTTTCGGTCCAGGCAGTCCCATTCACAACATAAGTAATACTTTTTTCAGTTGTTTATTTAAGTACAACTTAAATTATGGCCAGAAGATTCCGGAGGCACTGCAGCTTGAATAAATCTTATTATCAAATATATGTACTCTTCCCTTGACCCTGCCACCGCTCCGAAAAATGATTGAAGCCACTGTGAGCTGTCTGAAAGAGTACTCAGCTTGGAACTTGAACATATGATAATAATAATAAAATTTAGTAACTCCTTTGTAAGGCGACGAGTGGGAGTCGAACCCGACGCATGAGCTGCACCCGCACCTACTTAAGTGACTGACGTTAGCTGCATGCACTTCTACCATATCGCTGCTGAGCGCTGGACTCTGAAGGAGGCTAGCAAAATGTTGGTGTAAAATTGCTGAGGATGCAGGCATCCTTGAAGAAGAAAACTTTATTCAATTGGACGTATGAGAATTAAATCGTTGACTTGGAATTTAACAGTGCCCACACGTACCAAGTGACGCTAGGTGCATGCTGCGACCATGCCTGCGATCGTTGATTCCTGAGAGCGTTCAAGAAAAAAAGGTTGGCCCTCAGCACATATCGCGAGTGGGAGTCGAACCCAACTTTGAATTTCCGGCCAGAACCGTCGCGCGTGTGCAACTGCACCATAGACGCCGCTTGTTGTATTGCCCATATTTTTCTTCTCATGACGATTGTGTTATACGTATCCGCCGTTGAGTTGGCGATCCGTTAGGTATAAACGGGCCCCTTAGTGGAGATCGGTGGGTGCTATTTAAGATACTTAAACCATAGAGAGAAAAAAGACGTTCCTGCCAGACCTAAGTGCTACACCAGCGCGTGCCAATGGGAGTCGAACACAACGAACCTTTCGTGTTTAACGTACCAACTTTTGAATAGAACTTTGTTTACCTTTACCCACATTTTTCCTTCTCAGCGCGATCATGAGCCTGTGTAGAGGCCACGCACTGGCTCTGGAGTCGCATAAGTACCATGGATCGAACTCTCAGAGTCACCGCAGCGAAAAATTGTCGTCGCCTGCAACAAGGCCGTTGTCAGTGGTCTGAAATTTGTGCGCACTCGGGAAAATAGAATGGAAATACGGTTTAGTTGGACGTGGCAAGCGGGAGTCGAACCCTTCCTCCTTCATGGCGCACCGTCCAGTGAGTTCAAATACACTTGCACCATGTTTGCCACTGAGCTGACCTTATCAGCGAATGGTTGATTTTGATCAACTGCAAAGTGTTGGGGATTGGCGAGTGTTCAAGATAAAACGTTTAGTTGGGGGGGGGCGGGGGAATTGCGGGTATGGGAGTCGAACCCATTGAATGACCTGCTTGTTCTTCGGCGCCGAGTAGGGGTCGAACCCGACGCATGAGCTGCACCCGCACTTGCTTTTAAAGTGGCGTTACTAGCTGCATGCACTTCTACTATATCCGACTGCTGAACTTTGAAGAGCTAGCAAAATCTTGGTGTAAAATTGCTGAGGATGTGCAAGTGCCCCTGAAGACGAAAAGCTTATTCAACTGGACGTACGTAGGAGATTCACTTGGAATTCAACAGTGCCCACACGTACTAAGTGACGCTAGGTGCAGGCCGCGACCATACCTGTCGCTGATTCGCTGAGAGCGTTCAAGATAAAAAGATCACCAGTTCCTGTCATTTCAAGATATTTGCACATATCGCGAGTGGGAGTTGAACCCAACTTTGAATTTCCGGCCAGGACCGTCGCGCTTTTGGTTTTAGCGAATGCGACTGCACCATGGCCACTGATTTTAGTAATGCCTATAAGTACCCATACTTTTCTTCTCATGGCGATTCAAGTTGTGTCATACGTATCCGCCGCTGAAGAGTTGGTGATCCTTTGGTTTAAACAGGCTGCTTAGTGCAGATCGGTGGGCGTTATTTAAGATAAACCATAGAAAGAAAAAAACATTCCCGACAGTGAGTGATGGGAGTCGAACCCAACGACCTTGTTCCTCGCGTTCGAGGTACCAGCTTTTGAGTACAGCTTTGTTTACCTATACCCGTATTTTTCTTCTTAACTCCAATGTCAGGTGGTGTCCCAGAAGCCATCTACAGCTCACCGCGTCTTGATGTCGCATATGTGTTGAACCTGTGTAGGCCTGAAATGAAGAACTATCGTCATCTGCACCGTAAAACCGTTATCAGTTGGCTGAATGTGCGGCTCGGAAATGAAAAATTACGTTTGTCTCCTATAGTACGTGGCAAGTGGGAGTCGAACCCTTCCTTTAAGTTCATGGCGCACTGTCCAGTGAGTCCAAACACACTTGCACCATGTTTGCCGCTGACCTTATCCACGAAAGGTTGATTTTAATCAAAATGATGGGGATTGACGAGTGTTCAAGATAAAACAATGTTTCGTCGAAATTGCGGGTATGGGAGTCGAACCCATTGAACGACCAGCTTGTTCTTCGTCCCGCATGCGGTGCAATTGAGATGCGACTCGGACTGCACCATGACCGCTGCCACTGGTTGTATTGGCGAAATGTTGGCTTGGAATCGCTGAAGTGCTGGGTAGTGATGCAAACGGCTCGGCTCGGAGCCGTTGAGCCGTTGAGCCAAGCCAATATTTTAGCCAGCCAATCCGGTAAATCGGCTCCAGGCTATAACTTATACTATAACCAGCTTGGCTCTCAGATTAGCCGGCTCTGAGCGGCTCTGAGCGGCTAAGCCGTCCAAATATAGCATTGTTGATCGTGCTCGTTGCTATCGCGCTGCCCGCTCGTCCTGCGTTGCCTCAAGTCCCCCCTCGTCATCCAGTGGTGGTTCGTCTACTTTTATTTTAAGTTAACTAACTATCCTTCTTTATTTAGGGTCTAATTTAGTGCTAACAACGGTCCTATGAGCACTCAAGCTCAAGTCTTCACCCCTCATCCCTCGCCTCCACTCCCCCTCTTCCCAGCCAGCCGCCTACTTGGACGTTAAAGCACGATACGACACCGCCCTATCCCACACGACGTCTCTGATATCATCCCTTGCCCGTGACGATGATGCACGAATCCACCTTTGCCCTGCGCGTCGCGATAGGTCTGAGCGGCGTTTGGTGGGGCTTGTTTAGTGTTCCTGCGTGGCTTTGGCGGCCTTCTTCTTCCACGTCTGGGGCAGGTGAGGAGGGTGTCAAGGTTACAGGCAGTAGAGGGATTCCGGAAGACCCGTGAAGGGGGATATCCGCAAGGTAAGCACATCTTAATGCCTCGACTGTTTCTGCGTCGCTAATATCATTGCGACACACTTCATATCAAAGACGACGATAGACGACATGGACGACGGATAGCATGATGACGGTGGCGACAAGCACGACCACCATGGGTGGTAGCTATCAACGACGGACGACACGACACATGACAAGACGTTGACGGACAACGGATAGCAGGATGACGACGCGACGAGCACGACCACCACCGCTGCAAGCACCTACTTGCAGGGTGGATGGGTGGCAGCTATCGACGATGGCCGACTTGACAGATGACAGGGTGACGACAGCGACGAGCACGACCACCACTGCTGCAAGCATCTGCTTGCAGGGTGGATGGGCAGTAGCTATCGACAACGGACGACACGACAGACACGACAGACATGACACCGATAGACAACAGATAGCAGGACGACGACGACAAGCACGACCGCCACCGCTGCAAGCATCTGCTTGCAGGGTGGATGGGCAGTAGCTATCGACGACGGACGACACGACGCCGATAGACAACGGATAGCAGGACAACGACGACGACAAGCACGACCGCCACCGCTGCAAGCATCTGTTTACAGGGTGGATGGGCAGTAGCTATCAACACCGATGCAGACAGCACACCATCCACACCTAGCTCCTTGAGCAACTGCTCGTGGGGTGGAATAGGTGGAATGTCGACACTGCGTGAGGACAACAGCAATGAAGTAGGACTCACCTACGAGGTCGTCATTTCCTGCACGCGCTATGTTTCTGCGCAGACAGAAATTAAGACATGCATAGTCACTTGCGGACTCTCTCGCGAACGCCTGAGATCTGGGCGAGTGGATGCGTGCACCTTCTCACGCGATCTTTAACTTCTCACCAAGGTATCTCCCTTCCGTTGCTCTTTGAAGGCTGCATACTGATGCTGTCACTAGTGCCCGTCCTCTTGAATATATATCATTAGTCCTTTACCATCACCGACCTCCCCTCCCTGATGATCACCATGTCCACGCCTGCCTACCACGCCGTCCTGGAGTGCTCTTCCTCAAAACCTGTCATCACTTTTGGTCCCTCTCGGCGACACCGCGCCTTTTCGAGTCATGAGTGATCCAATGTTTGTAGCTACTTCAAATATATGACTAATGTAATAATTTTTTGACTTCTAAGTACTCAGAGCTCCTCAGAGCCACTCAGGAGCTAAGGAAATTGGCTTGGCTGCTTGAGCTGAGCAACTATCAATATATTTACAACATTGTACACATAAATGAGTATCTAAAAAAAAATTAAAAAAAGGAAGTTATTTCACTCTTCTTCTTCCTCTTCCTCTTCCTCCTCCTCCTCTTCTGATCCAAGAAGTTCCTGTTCCAATTCTTCTAGATCTTTCTGGAGGTCTTCAAGCTCTTCATTAATGGCATCCAAGTCCACCTCAGGTTCTCCCAAGCTCCGCCCATATGCTTCTGCATCCCCCACAAGTGCTGTTCTTGCTGCAAATTCAAATTCTGTAAGTTCATCTGTCCAGCTCATACCCTGTGTGAAGTTCAATGGTCGTCCTTTTTTAATGGAGTACTTCAGGATTTGTAGTGCTTCCATCAGGTTAGCTGAGATTCGCCTTCTTCGTGGTGCCATTGTCTCCTTCCCAGATGAGAATACCCTTTCACAGGGAACACTTGAAGCTTGGATAGGTATGATATCCATTGCAAGTCGGAATATGCGAGGATAGATTTGTTCATGTTCCTAAATATATTTTAGCAGACAAATCCATCACAGATTAAATGTATATTACCTGCCAAAATGCCAAGATACCAGATCCAGAGTTAGAATTGCTTAAATACTGGTCCACCTCCTTCTCCAATGAAATTTGTGGGTTTGATGGTGTTACTGGTTTTAGACCAAGAATGTCCTTTGATGATGGCTGAGAAGATGAAGACTTGGCTGCTGGTCGGTTTGATGGTCTGTTATCTGCTTGATCATTATAAGGGCGAAGCTATCAAATCAAAGTATTAATTTTGCTTGTAATAGGCTATCAATGTGAAACTTACAGCTCTCAAGAAAATGTCTCTGGCTAAAGCATACTTCTGTGGTGATTGATGATGATAGTAACTTAGTTTGTTTGCAGGATCAATTGCTATTCCAGGTTATTTTTTTAGCTATCCTAGGCCAATTTTAATATGAATAAGCTTACCCATTGCCAGCACATATGCTGGAGTATCAGCTAGACGGTCTTGATAATCTTCAAGCTTATCCAAACCTGGCTGAATGAGATCGGCCCACTGTGGGTTGTCTTCCTTGAGCAGTGTCCACCTATTGATCAAGGCAGAGTATGCAGGAATTGAGTAGCATAGTGTGGGCGTAGTTTCAGCACCCAAAATGTCCTGGAATGCATGAGGGATCTAGAGCATTTATATCAGTATAATTAATTTCTAGAAATTAGCTGTAAGATTACTTGAAGTATTTCCTTGTAATCTTCTAACAACTGCCAATCATGCTCATCCAACTGATACTTAGATAGTTCTCTGAATTCATTATCATGTGTGATGTCTTCAATTGCCTATAATACTATTAGCTTAAGGTAAATCAACAACACATGCCAATCTTACATCTTTTAACTTCAAAACCCGAGTGATCATTAGCAATGTTGATGACCACCTTGTTGTTACATCACGAAGAAGCTTATAGTCTTCTTCAAAATACTGCTGCACATATGTGGAAAATTGTTGTTTCTTGATATTACTGTTTCGTATCTATTGATATTGTCAATTAAAACTAGTAAGAATAAATAAAAATATACTTTACCGCATTTACAAGAGAGCGAGCAGTTGCAATGCAATCCTTGGTATAGGTGAAACTGGGATCATAATCTGAATAGTCTTCAATAGTGTCATCAATGTATGTTAGGTCTGTGATTGCTGCCAATACTGCTTTGCAGGCAAGGTTTACAATATGTGGGAAGCAGCTATCAAACAACATCAAAATTAGATCATATAGCACACTGCAAACTTACTGGATCCTTCGTTCACTCATGTTAATCTTGATTTTGCGCTTCTGAAGGAGAGTTGCCAGGTGTGTGAACATGGTGTCATTGTTGGATGCATTATCACAGGTAAGCCATCCCATCTGACATGCTATTAGAATCTGTTGCAGTCTGAACATATAGATTATTTTACTTACCTTTGCTGTAATCTTTAAACGGTCAGTAATGAACAAAAAACAATGTGCCAGATGTTCTCCTGTGTGACGACCTGGAAGTTTATGAAATCCTACAAGATCTGATCGAAGTCGGAGGGTTTTCTTATCACCCTTTTCTGCCACAGCCTCAATCCAGTGTGCAGTCACAGCCATAAAAGACGTCTGGTTTGGATCAGTCCAAGTATCAGTGGTAAATGATATTTTTCCAACTGATTTCTATAAAGTTCTCAATTCAGTATATATTTCAAAATTTGAAGAATTGATTTACTGCCATTTCCCCTTCAAGCTGATCCATATGTTCATCATAAACTTGTTCGATGCGGTTGCGCATTGTAGTACGACTTGGAATGTCAGATTCCTTCAGTTCTTCACGAAGAAGTAGAAATATCTTCTTTAATCTTGGAGACTCCACAATGTTAAGAGACTGAAGAAATGTCAGTGTTACAACAAGTTGGAAGAAATTGCACATACCAGATCATCACCAACAATAAATTCAAGAATAGCTTCTACAAATGCTTCCTTTGTATATTCCTGACACTCACCCTCCAAAGATGTAGGCTCAGGTTGATCACGAAATTCGCGAACAGCTGGTAAGACTCCTTCAGCAGTGATCTTAATACCCAGATTATCACAGCTAGTAACCGATTCCTCAATATGTTCACCAGCTAAATGCTTCCTTAGAGTTCCAGTGCTTGTTGACATTGCAAACTCAGCAATAACATGTGAGGAATCACAGCCATGAGCCTGTCTGAATACCAATTACCTAGTATACCATAGAATTGTAATATAGAAACTTACTGGCATAGTATACACTCACGTTTTCCCTTGCCTTTAGTGAAGAATGTCCAAACATCTTGAGCACCACCCCTTGGTTTACGGGGTTGAGGCTTGCTATGAGGTCCAGCACGAGGTGATTTTGCACGAGAACGAGAATGAGAGCTAGGAACTGACTTAGAGACTAGCTGAGGACCAGTGGATTTCTGAGAGTCTGAATCTGAGTCAAGGGTAGAGTCTGCATGAAAGTCCAAATGCTCCAGTTCTTCTACCAAGCCCTCTTCAATATCCGAGTCACTATCTACAGATCCTAGCTGTGAAGATACATTCTGAGGAGCAGGTTGTTGGGTTGGAGAGGGCTGTAGTTCATGAGAAAAGTGAATCTGAGCACCACATTTCTTGTGTGGAGTAAACAAGAGTGTAGCTGACTGCTTATTACGAGATGCTTCAATCTGACAAGCAGCAAAAAGAGATACAGGAGCTGTTGGAGTCTTTGGATTAGGATTTGCAGGTTGAGTTGTTTTGGAGGGTTTTGCTGCCTTTGATGGTTTTGCTACCTTGGCTTTAACTGCCTTGGGCTTAGCGGGAGTCATTGGTAGTAAAGGATCGATCTAAATGGACCTGATTAGTCATATGTGTACCCATGAAAAAATTGTAACTTACTTGCTGCAAACGCTTAGATGGTTGACGAAGATGTGCTTGAGGGATAGAAGGTTCTACAAGACTTGTCATTATTTATTGTATTAAGTGATGACAAAAATACAACCTGCAGGAGTGGGTACAGAAGAACCTGCATCTGGCAATACATTTGTAGCAACATCTATGCCATACAACAACTGTAATCATTTCAAGAATGTGAAGTTTGTGTAGACACACCAGCTGATGACTTAGTAGTTTTCCGAGTAGCACGAGAAGCAGCTGTTTCTGATATGCAGTAAGCAACACAAACACAGACTATTAAATAACATACGAGGTTGTTTCGGAGGTGCTTTCTGTGAAACACGAGGACGAGCTTCTACAGAATTTTTGAAGAAAATTGAATAAGAATGACCATAAGAAAAATAAATAAAATGTTGTGTACCAGAAGTATCAGAAGGCATATTGGAAGCTAATTACATGAATGGTCAGAGAAGAAAGGTAATATAAATGTATACATACATTCCACCATAACATCAGGCTGCTGTGCTTGTGAAGTTTCTTCAGAATTTTTTGTAATTTTTTTACGGTTACGGGGAGGCATGGCAAGAGACAGAGTGGGTGAGCAGAGTGAGTGAGATGGGAGGGAGGAAAGAGACACAGCACGAACATGCTGCTCTTATCTGACAGTGGGCATAGCTAAAAACAGAAGTCCTATTAATACAGTGGGAAGATCGGAACACCATAAATCTTGCAGAGTTGCCCGAAACAGACCATCCTGAGAAGTTTCTCATGCCACATTGCGGCAGTGTATCATGTGGTGAGGTCGGAATTGATAGCTGCCGCTGGTGGTAGCGCTCATCGCCAGCATCGTCTCTCGTCATGATACCTACCCCCACCTCATAGTGGTGGAGGTGGTGCTCGACGCTGTCGTTATCGTGAAACAGCTTGCCTGGGCGCCGCTTTACAATTTCGTAAATACTATGTAAATGTAAATACTACTCCTTGACGGTCTCGAGATACCTAATGTGTCCAGTTGCTGTACAATTGTCAGCAAGAGAATGTAAAGGAGAAAAGAGATAAACAAACCTCGGTCGAGCAAGGATACCTTGCTGGATTTCTGGTTGGATGCAGGAAGGGTATCCTTAAAGTGTGCGTAGCCGTCCCTGAGCTCATCTCTTCCCCGTTGTTCCGATTTGATGCACTGCTTGCGAATGGTCTCACGACGCCTAAAAGATGAGGGTAAGATTAAAGTGACATGAAAAGAAAATTAAACCTACGAATCGGCACCTCCAGCTGATAGCTTGGCTGGCTGGAAGTCGTCCTCCTCTTCGTCACTATCGTCGTTGCTCCTACTTGATCTCCGCCTGTGTGCCCTAACGCTGGCCCGAGTTGTGGGTGCGACGATCAGATTGAAGCGATGCGACCTGGGGACGGTCGCGGGATAGGGAATTGTGGTGGGGGGTGAGTGTGATCCGCTCCCACCACTACGTCTACCAGAAGCCATGCCATCAGAGGACAACTCACCGGCGCTCAAGGGGTAAGTGAGTGACGGAGGGGAAATGGCGGCACCATTGGGTGGGGTGTATGGACGAGCAAGGGATGAGGCGCTGAAAGCAGGTGACGAGTATGTGTAATCTCCGAGACCGCCGGAGAGGTTCAAGGAGTTAAACGCCTGAGGGGAAGGTAGTCCAGGACGTGGATGAGGGATGGGTTACACGTTGACGCTAGGAAGCGTTTCAAGCCAGGGTCCGAGTCTTCGTTGGGAGGCGTTTCGGCCCTGGGATTAGTGAGGATAGCGACGTCTCTCTATGATAACCACTTAA
>KN838577.1:98381-160452 GCA_000827195.1 Laccaria amethystina LaAM-08-1 | reverse complement strand
CCCTCACCAATCCCCAACAGCTCCCTCTCCCTCTCCGGCACACTCCCATGAGTCATCCTCGCCGGATGCTCTGCCAAGCTCTCCACCCCGCCTAAACTCTCCGCCAACGTAAAAAGCCGTGCAGAAGTCAAAAACTTCTCCGCAGCCTCGAACCCGCCTTTGATCCTGAACGAAATCATACCGCTGAACGGAAACCCCTCCTTCCTGGGCCCAATGAACTTCTTCGCATGGGGAGAGAGCATCCGCCATGCCAAGTCGTTCCGCTTATCCCCTTCCAAACCCGGGTAAATGACCTCCTCGACGTGTGGGCTCGCCTTGAGTGCCCTCGCGACCAACAACGCGTTCTCCCCGTGAGCCTTCATCCGTAAATGCAGAGTCTTCGCACCTCTCTGTGCGAGCCACGAGTCATAAGCGCTGGGCACAGCCCCAATGGCGTTTTGCAGGAACCGCAGTTTCTCGTAGGCGCGTGTCAAGGTGGACGATTCGAGAGGAGGGAGGATAACGGCACCCATGACGACGTCGGAGTGGCCATTGATGTACTTGGTAAGACTGTGCAAGACGATGTCAGCCCCAAGGAGAAGGGGGGAGGCGTAAAAGGGCGAGAGAAAGGTGTTGTCGACGAGGAGGAGGGGGTGGGACGGATGGCTGTGTGCGATCTGGGCCAGGCGGGGAATATCAATGAGGCGGAGGGTTGGGTTTGTGGGTGATTCGACCCAAATCAACTGTAAATCGTCAGTTTAGAGAAAATAAAAGAATCAGAGAAAGACGAACCTTGGTATTTTCCCGAATAGCGTCTCTAATCACTTCCTCATCTGCGTGCTCCAGATCCACAAAGGTTGTTTTCAAACCCTGGTTCTCATTCGCCACCCTCGTCATATACCTGAAAGTGCCGCCATAAACGTCGTTGACGCTAACGATGTGTGCGTTGGGACCGAGAGACTGAAGGACCGTGGCAGTGGTTGCTGAGCCGGAAGCGAAGGCAAGGGCATGCGCACCCCCTGATTCAAGAGAGGCGAGAGTGGCCTCGAGGGCGTTTCGGTTCGGATTGGCAGAGCGTGAATATTCATAGCCCTTCGCGAAAGATTGCGATTAGCATGATGTGTAAAGAGAAAAATTTGGAATCAAGAGGACAGAAATAAAGACAGTGAGAACGACTCGTAAGTCCGCAAGTATCGCAGCTGTTGGAATATTGGCGCGAGGAGAACGCGCATTTTGATGTGGCTTCATGCGAAACTTGGTAGTACAATCAATCCAGTAGGATGTATCAACGCAGAAGACTTGCTGAAGACCATATGAGGGAGCAAGATGTGACAATATGCGTGGTGGCTCTGATTCACTGGGGCAACACAAATACCAGAACAAGTAGATTCAGAGACAGAACCACGTCGCGTATCAAGGAAGAGGCGATCCCGATGAACAGTCACGTGACAAGACAATGGAATCGAAGGGAAGCAGACCATGACACGAATTGGGAAAGCCTGCGAAACCCGGTGTGGAGAACTGACACCCTGATCTGCAGTCGCTCATCCCAGCGCCCCAAGCAAACCCAATAGAGCAATCAACGACCTCTCACCTTATGAACACCGACAGCTTCTTGCTTATACGTCGTTGACAACGATATCGGCGGGATAACGGCGCCTGTCTCGACATTGGGCTCGGAACCTACGTGGATAGCGCGCGTCCCGAAGCCATCTTCTATCGGCTTTGGTTTGGCGCCATTCAAGACGACGGGGTCGTTGAGAAGCAACTCTGGGGACATGGTGCGAATGTGGGTGGTAGGGTATTGATGAAGGGCTTATAAAGGAAGGCCACAGAAAGAAGAATTTGGAGAAGCACATGCATGGCGAAAGATTGTGTCCAAGCAAGATCCATTTGCCACGATGACGAATCACGATGCTGACAGACGATCACGTGTGTATCGGCATTCCGTTTACAACTTGAATTTACAACACCACAGGACACGAGACAGCTTCAATGGCGCTCGCTCCCGGTCAAAGGTAAGCTATGGGCGTCATAAATGGATGTCAGATCCCGAGCCTTTGACTTCTACGTAACAGTATTCACAATCACTAACAGTTAGACTCCCAATCCAAACATGGTCTTGCGCAAAGACGTCGTTATTCACGAATATAAGACGCGGGTGCGTCTTCAATCTAGCTTTGCAAGCGCGCGGCTTGGGTCGGAAACTGTTAACTAGCACTAGTCCCGCCTCGGTCGTATCGGTGTACTCTAATGCCCAGCTCGGTATGGAAGCGCCCGCTGTGAGCATTTGCTTACCACCTGACCTCCCTTGCTTCTGATTCTGTTCATTTGACACTGTCTAGCTGTCCGGCACAACTCTTAAACGCCCGTCATCAATAGCCGCTTGCGTTATCGTAAATTATCATCTCGACCCCTGTTCCTCCGTTGGAATTGTTACCCACGGCCACTTCAGGCCACTTCATCCTCAGCTACGTCGCTAAAAATATCCTATCGCATGACGAAACCAACCTAAAGTGACACAGCCAATGCAGCCGCCCCACATTGACGTGCACACCCCGGACTATCGATGTGGGGCGAGGTAACGGTGGCCAGAATGGTAGTGTATCAGTATGACCCCCAGTGAAGTCAGATGAAAGGCCATCGCCTCTATCAATTGACACTCGACGAGAATTACAACCAAGATGAGTACAACAATGTCCGCAAGACCACCACTACCACCCGGCTAACACCCCGTATGAATTACCCATTCCATCCATTAAATTTAGCCGCGGAGTGATATAAATTGATTCCAACAGAAAGCCCAAGCCTGCTGAACCCGACCCAGAGCCCGAGTTCGGGAATGGGGGGAAAATGGGGAGCTTGACGTAGAGAAGGTGTGAGTAGTGCGCGAGGCATGTGGAACCAACCTCCAAGAACTTGACGTGGCCGCCATTGTGCTCTTATCTCCTCACATCGACCATGATCCCATGAGGGAAGACGAGAGTTGACGATGCATTTCTCCGTGCGTACAAAATTGTGAAATGTTAGAATCTTTGAAGAATGCAACATTCACGATGTGTTTACCTGCCAAAGGGGATAACTTCAATTCCAAATCTTCGGTAAGCAACTCAGGAAAGCTGAGTGCCCTTGCGACATAGGTTAGACTCATAAAAATTTGAAACAGCCGTCGCTGTCGGGAACGACAGATAAACAACGCTCGGGTTTAGTCGGATGTGCATCAGACTCAAGCCACGCTGCGCCTTACAATCACACCCCTTTCCAAAGGATGTTTTCAACTGGAAGCTATCCACTTTCCCCTCTAGAATGAGAGATAGCAATCAGCTACTATTGGAATGACTCGTCTCAGCTACTGGCTACTGGGTCAATTTCCAACTTTCTCTGGATTTTTTCGAATCTCAACGTGACGGTGTGCCTTCGTTTTCATCTCACCCTCCGTCTCTTGAATCTCGCTTCCCGTCTATTTTCAAGAGATTCTTTTGCTTCACCGATAGATCTTCCGACTGGAGGAGAAGCCATCGCGATCGTCCTAAGCCCTCTTTGTCTGTACACGAACAAATTCACCTCTGTGTCCCAGAATATCACTTTCCTCATCAAGAATTGCGAGGGAGTACCTTTCTGCTCAATATATCTAACAACCGAAAGGCGTTTGCTTCATGGCACCCTCTCGAGACAAAGAACTCAACGGCTCCCACGTACAGTTATCCCAAGATGCGCAGGTAAGCATCTTTCCGGAATGTGTTCATTCTTCGGAACGATAGACATCTCATCCCAGATTGTTATCGCCCGGAGAAGATCGGTATAAAAATCTCCTTCTGCGGTAATCGTCTCCAGCATATACTAGCCCTCCCTCAGTAAGTACCTTGACATCCCACCTTCTTTAATTCTCCACTCATCGTCATACCTCAATCAGCGGAACACAACCATGAAATTCTTCTCAACCTCCATCGGGCTCATCGCCACCCTCTACACTGCGGCTCCTGCAACAGCCATCAAAGTCTGCAGCAATGCCTGCGACTCCCCAACCCCGTTTTGCCCCCAGGGGTATACTGCGACGCCCTTCAACGTTGGTACTCCTGACCAATGCTGGCGCTGCTGCCAGAATGGATTCGGGTGTTATGGTACGTTCTTTTTATTGACGACCAGAACGCTAATTTGGCTATACCTTGAATCAAGAGATATCTAGATTCGAGCAAATAGTCTTTCCTGTCCTTCTGTCC
Source organism: Laccaria amethystina LaAM-08-1 (assembly GCA_000827195.1). NCBI lineage: Eukaryota > Fungi > Basidiomycota > Agaricomycetes > Agaricales > Hydnangiaceae > Laccaria > Laccaria amethystina. The sequence goes on along the minus strand of KN838577.1, from coordinate 156,253 downwards.
ACAATCAGAGCTCTTCATATTGATTTTTTTTCTGAATCTACGTCGCGAATGAACGATCATCGAATTTTCTCAATTAAGCGAAGCATCTGGGCAACAGACGAAGCCAAGAGGTGGCAGATCCTCCGATCCCGGACATGGTTCTCACGAGTGAGGGGGGGGGGGTCTGTCCAAATACGGATAACACAGGTGATATTCGGAACTTTCTGCAAGTCGGCACGCCACTACTATCTCGACGCCTTTATCTGCATCAAAACCTTCAAGATTCAAGAAATGCACGCCTTCTACCCGGATTCCGACATTGGAAATACAATATCTGGCGTCATCTTCAAGAGCGACATCCATGTTGGGAAATGAGCGATGCTCCAGGCCTCGACAACTTTAAGGAACCTTTTGCGACCTTGCCTGAAGAAGACAAAAGATGAGAGCAAATACAGGTTTATCTATGCAAATCAGGTCTACGACGCTCGACAAACCAATACACTCCCCGTCCTGAACCACGATGATCACCATAATAGCTCCCCTCGCATTAACCGCAGAGTCCCATTTCAGCCTCAAAATAATCCTCCGCCTCCATTCATTATTCCTTCGTATACTTCACATACTTCACTCTCGAGTAGCCTCGTCTCTCATAGATGTGAGCACTCCAATGTATAAGTCTGACCGCATTGCTGTGGATTTTGTCGTAAACAGTGGGCAAGTCTGCTTAGGCTTGGCTTAGGCGCAATGGAGGCTTGACGCAATCCGAAAGGTCTTTTTGTTTTTTTTTTTGGCTTAGAGATATTCTGAGAGGTGAAGTTTTCCTTTGTCGTAACGAGTACCTTTACATAGGTCCCGGAAATGTCGTTCATCCTCAAGCTGGATGCGCGCGTATGGCTCGCCGCTCGACAGACTAGTAAGTGCTCGTCCTCGTCATGTGCCTGGAGAAATTTCTTCCTTCCTCCACAACACTGGCAGGACCATAACAATCTCTTACGCCACTTTCTGCTTCTGTAGGAAACGTTCAAGAACTCAACCTTCTGCGCCACCGCCATCGGGCAAGACGAACCCACGAGCACCCGACCAGGTGAAAGCGACATTTGAGGCGGTTATCGAAGTCACCAAAGGTGCCGCCGCAAAATCTCTGGTGTAAATATGTGCAAAGTGCATATCTCGAAAACGCCCCTGTGAGGGCAGATCATCCAACAACGTCAGCGTCAAAGTATGACGAACGCTGTGTCCGAGGAACACGGATTACCTATGTCTTGCAGCGACTGAAAGAGGTCTCTCGGACCTTCCCGCCGTCGATGCTGAGGCGCTACATGACCACATGAAATTGGGACCCGTGAAACCAATCGTTTCTCCTGGCACTTCGGAAATGGATAAGGGCGGTTCATGGATGGGTGTGAAGTATGAGGATGGGAATTGGCAAGCTGGGGAGAAACGACGGAGAGGATGAAGTGGGAAGGTGGGAAGGAAGGGGACGAGGTTATGCGGGGTGGTGATGATGTAGATCTGGAGTTGAACGTTACGGGAAAGAGCGCATCTACAAAAGCACTGTGTCCACCGACCATTACTTACTACTCTTACAAGAAGGTCTTCACAGAATATTTTCCTGTTGCTGTTCCACAAATACTTTTCCGATGAAAATACATGACCTGCGGTAGCTTGGGGTGTGAAAATTTGCATAGTCGATACCCTTACGCTACATTTATAAGTCCTGAGTGGCTGTGCAAAGTACATGTGATGCACTGCTTCTCAAGCTGCGCACAAAGGACGAAGACGACCACTACGTGTCCAACATCCGCCATGGCGCCGACAGCCAAAGCTGGCTACAACGTTAGCCTCGGACTATACAGCTTCCTTCTACTCATCCTCTCTCTCATCGCCCTCGTCGTAGGGCAACAACAACCAGCGCACACAAGAACACCGCCCGCCTTTTCTTCTTTGACGATACAGAGGTACGATTTTTGACCCTGTGATGCGGATTTGACTAACCAGAAGATTTAGGCCGCAATATATCACGATTCACTGGATGGGGATGTCTACGTGTCGCAGGATGAGGGAAAGTCTTGAAATAGGGCAGAGGACATTCCCAAGGGAAAGGTGGTCATGGTGATCGAGCACCCTTTCGATAACAGCTACGTGAGTTTCTTCAGAACCTGTAGAATGACCTTGGCTGAACTATTTATGGTTCCAAGGCATTCGCGCTCACCGATAGCAAGATTCACTACCGCACTGAAGACCGCAGAAAGACGTGGCGCTCTTTCCAAGTTCCAGTACCACCTGCTCTCGCCGCCAGGCCGCTGTCGTTCCACTCAGATCCCAAGAAATGGGGATCCATACTCTATCAAGGAACCGCGTGCAACCGCGAAGGGTGGGGCGCCATTTGCCACGACGAGGTACGTGTTACTCTCACTTTCTCTGACCCATAATAACATAATATTTTAGACATATTATACCAAAGAAGCTTTCAGCGACACGCCCCAATTCCTCCTCACCGAAACCTCGCGTTGTCAATTCGCGCACAGCAGCAAAGAGTTCAAACATGAAGCCCCCTCGGACCTTATCTATTGCGTCGCCTTTGATACCTCAAGCGTCGATGGCTCCCACGCCCTCTCCTCCAGCCGTCTCTTCTCCAGCACCGACTTCTTCACCAAAGACAACAAAGTCGAGGACCTCGGCATTGGGAAGAACGCAAAGGGGGTCATTGCCTTTGCCATCGTCTCCAAATACGCCGTCGTCGCATTGAAGGACCTCTCGCCTTCCAACGACGGCGAAATGTTGCTGTACGTCAGTGTGGATACGAACACGTGGGCAAAGGCGCAGTTCCCCCATGCTTCTTCGGCCAAACTCAGAGAAAACGCGTATACGATCGTCGAATCGACAACGCACTCCCTCGCTGTCGACGTGGTGCTTCAAGATAGGAGCAGCATCGGGACGCTGTTCGTCAGCAACTCCAACGGCGCCTTCTTCGTCGAGAGTTTGAAGGACACGAACAGGAATGATAGGGGATACGTCGACTACGAGAAGCTGTATGGCGTCGATGGGGTGGGCCTTGCAAATGTTGTTTCAAACGCGAAGGATGTCCAGGGACGAGGGGCACAGAAGCAGCTGAAGACGATGATCACTTTTGACGATGGTACGTTAGACTGTTTCTGTCATCCGTTCCTCATCTAACCAATTACAGGCAGCACATGGACCTCGCTCCGCCCCCCATCTCAAGACAACGAGGGCAAACGCATTACATGCGACCCCGCTGACACCGACCTTTGCTCACCCCACCTTCACTCCATCACGACCCCACACAACTATGGCCGCATATTCTCGTCACCAGCACCTGGTTTTGCCATGGGCGTTGGGTCGATAGGCGAGAGCCTCTTACCATACGATGAAAGCGACACATTTATCAGCACAGACGCCGGCGTTACGTGGCAGATGGCCCGACGAGACGCGCACAAATACGAGTTTGGCGACAAGGGGAGCATCCTGGTGGTGGTGAATGACGAGGACGGGACGGACAACGTGCGGTATTCTCTCGATCTGGGTAAATCATGGTACGTTCGCCTCCCTCATCTATCTTACCAAATGCTAACTTTCCCAACAGGCTGAAATACGACATTGGCATCAAATTCCGAGCGAGGGCGCTCATGACCCTCCCCGACTCCACCTCGCAAAAGTTCGTGCTTCTGGGGCAAGTAGCGCGGAAAGACCAGACAAAGGATATCGGACGCGTCGTCATCATCCAACTCGACTTTTCCGGGACCAGAAAACGCAAATGTGAGGAGAGAGACTTTGAGAAATGGTATGCGCGCACTTCTAAGACAGAGTGCTTGATGGGCCACAAGGTTGGTTTCACTCGTTTTACTGAGTGTGGTTTTAGCTAAGCAGTATTTTGGTAGCAATGGTACAAACGCCGAAAACCAGATGCGGATTGCTATGTTGGCGAAAAGTACGTAGATCCCGTTGAGCATGAAGATAATTGTAAGTGTACGGACGAGGATTACGAATGGTACGTTCTTATCCCTCAGTTACTACCTTGTATTAGATCTAACCTCCCTTTCATTAGTGACTACAACTTCGTCCGAAACGGAAAAGATTGCGTTCCCGTTGGGCCGGAGCCGATTCCTGCTGGCGTGTGTACTGGAAACCCCGAACAGACGTACAAGGGTTCCTCGGGATGGAGGAAGATTCCTGGGAATACCTGCGTTGATGGTGTCAAGAAGGACGAGAAGGTTGATAAGAAGTGTTCACAAGGTATGCTTTTCGTCATGGTCGGCTTGAGACAATTCTGATTACCCTCAATAGCACAACCTGCGCCCGGAGAAATCATCCATCAGATTGTAAGGTTTCACTGTTGCACTTCATTTACACTGAACTTACCCTTCGCAGCACGAGTTCAGACATCAGATCGTGCAACACGCCTACTTCAAGAACCCCAAAGTAAGTTGCCCTACTGGGGCCGTATCTCTCCTGTTCTGACGTGCGCCAAGGTAAAAACCATTCTGGTTCGGCTCATGGACCACACCATGTGGCAATCCAGCAACGAAGGTTACAGCTGGACGCAAATCCACCCTGAACACCGCTTCCTCGTATTCTACCACCATAAATACTTGGACGACCGTGCCTACCTCATCACCGACACCGACACCTTCTTCTACACAACCGACACCGGACGAACATGGATCCCAGCCAAAGCCCCGACTCCACCAAACACCTTCGGAGCGCAAGTCATCCACTTCCATCCGAACACCGACAACCTCATCTGGACGGGCAACAGAGGCTGCTCCGCCCAGGCACGAAGCTGTCATGCAGAAGCCCAGTACTCCAGGGATAACGGGCGGAAGTGGTCCCTCGTCGATAGCTACGTGCGAAATTGCGCGTGGGCGAAAGACGCGGAGCTCAATACTGATCCGAACGAGATCATTTGCGAGTCCTATCGGGACAAGAAGGGCAACCAGCATTCCTTCCAGAGTGAAAACCCGATGGAGCTGGTGACGGGGTCAAACTATTACGCGAATAAGAGGAAAGTCTTTGATCATGTCGTTGGTTTTGCGAAGTTCTCAGAGTTCCTGGTGGTTGCTGAGGTACGTCGGTTTCCTATGGTTTTGTTGCACTGGGGATCTTATGCTCTTTCGTAGATGATACCCGAGAGACGCTCCTTGGAGCTTGAAGTCTCGCTCGATGGAATTCACTTTGCGACTGGCAAGTTCCCACCAAGCATGCACCCGGAAACGCATGTGAATATTCTTCCTTTCCTGTCTGTATGATCGCTGTTGATGACCCCCTCTTTCAGGCATACACTATCTTAGAGTCAAGCACAAAATCGCTGTTCCTTCACATGACAATGTCGGAGGCTCCCGCTCCCTTCTGGGGCAACATCCTCAAGTCCAACTCAAACGGCACGTACTTTGGTCTTGCGCTTGAGAACGTCAATCGGGACGATCGGGGCTACATCGATTTCGAGAAGATGATCGGCCTGGACGGCATCGCTCTCGTCAACATCGTGTCCAATCCCACAGACGCAACCCTTTCAGGCCATAAACAGCTGCAGAGCCGAATCACGCACAATGACGGTACGCAGCTCCTTCTTCACTGTAATCCCATCGACTGATTTGAAACAGGAAGTACAGGGAAGCCCTTGACACCACCAGTCGTCGACTCGCAAGGGAACAAATATCCATGCGAGGGTACAGTAAGTGCTCCCTGTCCCTCGCTAGACCCGAATCTGATCTTTTCCCCCATCAGAAGTGTGCCCTCCACATTCACAGCTACACTGAACGGAGGGATCCACGAGCCACGTATAGCAGTCCCTCAATTGTTGGGGTGCTTATGGCCGTCGGAAACGTCGGCGAGACGTTGGCTCCATATTCCGATAGCGACACCTTCCTCAGCCGCGACACTGGCTTCACATGGCAAGAAGTCCACAAGGACGCCCATCTATGGGAGTTCGGTGACTCTGGATCGATCCTCATCCTAGCTAACGACGAAGAACCTACCGACCACATCCTCTTCAGTACAAACGAAGGTCTGACGTGGCGAGAATACAGGTTCACGGAGGAGAAGATGCGCGTCGAGTCTATCATCACTGTTCCTTCTGACACGAGTCGACGTTTCATCCTAATCGGAAGTTACATGCGTACAGTCGGTTCGATCGTGGTCCATATTGACTTCACGGAGCTGACCTCAAGAAAATGTTCGTGGAATTGGTTCTATTCCTGCTTTTCCTATGCTAACTTCTTTCCTTAGGTGATCTTATTACCGAGAGTCCTGCAAATGACGACTTCGAGATGTGGAGCCCGAGTGAGAACCGCCCAGAGCAATGTCTCTTCGGCCGCCAGGTATGACCATCTTACGGGGTCGATCTAAGAACTTAATGTCCAGTTTAGACGCTCTACCACCGCCGTATCCGTAACACGGATTGCACTGTCGGGGAACAAGAAAAAGCAGCTACTCGTGTGGTTCTCAACTGCCCTTGCTCGAAAGTTGATTTCGAATGGTACCTCTCCTTTGTTCTCCCTTACCAGGATGCTTACTTCCTCTTCAGCGAGTTCAACTACGTTAAGAACACCAACGATGACTGTGAGCTTGTCCCCGGTACCACTCCTCTACCCGACAGCGATGCGGCTTGCAGAAACGGTGAAGAGTTTTGGTACGAACAGACACCATACCATTTGATCCCCTACTCCAGCTGTACGGATGGTGAGAGACCTGATCGTGGTCGCGAGCATCGCTGCCCTGGCTTCAAGTCTCATAGCGCGTGGTTCTGGCTATTCATGCTTCTTCTCCCTTTCGGATTCACAGCTCTCATTGCGTTTTACTACTATCGTCGGAGTGGGCTCGCCAGAGGGTACGTTTATCCTGTACCTTCGTCATTGGTTACTTACGTGATACTTTTAGTACCATCCGCCTGCCTGGAGAAGGGGCAAGGCCTGCGTACGGTGGCGACACAGGCATCGTCGCTACGCTCGCTTCTGTTCCTTGGTTCATCGTCGGTGTTGCGGGTATCGCCTGGGAGTGGGTTGCATCTCATGTGGACCGTCTAGCGCCTGGTGCAAGAACTGGATATAGGAACTTGCCCATAGACGAGGATGCACAGGTACTCAGGTTCGAAGATGAGGATTAATACACGCACGTCGGTTGCTCTGCCATACATACATATGCAGTACTGCTCTTATTTATTGATCTCATACCATGTCGCGTCCCGATATGACGCCCAAAATCAAAGCTTAGATAAGAATATATAATAGCTCAAGTCCATATGTATGTTGTCTAGTTGCCGGCTGGGGCAGTACTATATGAATGATTGGCCAGCTAAGCATAGTAGAAGTATGCAGGGCATGGTGGCCAACCATGGAATGGGAACAAATTGGCCAACCGATGAAGACTTCGGATGGGACGCGCTACTCGGAACGGTGAATGCGTTGGACTGAATGATCACGGCAGCCTGTTCAGCTACTCCATACGTCACAGACCCGAGCTGTGTGATGATAATGAGGGGGAGGGAATGCGAAAAGGAGGGTCAACCAACGCACATGAGCGGCAAACTCGAATGGGTAAATCGACGAGTCGGCGATTCGTACATTGGCTAAAACACAAGTCAGTCTCACTTCCACCTTCATTTAACTCGATCCGAACGACAGCTTACCGGTTCCATGAACCTGAAGGTTGGCATTGACGACACCACCTAACTCCTTGGGGAGCATTGAGCAGCTGGAAGCTGGATGGTACTGCGTGGAAGCGCCTGATCCCCGCAACCACGCTTCTATCTGCTCATCAGTTTGGACGTCAGGACCGGGAGTGATTTCTGCGCCTAGCGTTGTTCCGAAGGCGACGCCGACGTTGCGCGCGAGCTTTACACCTTCGCGCATCATAACCACATCTATACGATATAATCGATTAACGAGAGGTGGCGATGTATGGTGGGAGGCTAACCTGCGAAGTGGGAATAGTATTGTGGGTCGATGATTATAGGGTCGAGAGGGTTGCTTGTGTTAATGTAGAGCCTCCCGCGGCTGAAATCCGTAAGCATTCCGGTTAATTTCTTGGTGTAGAGGGGAAGTGAGTGAAGAGCGAACCTGAATGGGTGTTGGAGTGCAGCTTGTATGCTCACCGTTCCCGGAGAGATAAGACTAAGCAACAATTCCAATTGCGCCGTTTGGTCCATAAATTGTGCTGTGAGGTTATACACCGCCTTGTACCCTTGCACAACCTCCGGGTACTGGGTCGGCACAAGACCACTTGCGGAGTCATCCAAAGCTGCTTGGACTGCAGCTTGGAACGTTGCGGAATCGTTGGTGAACCCGAAAAGAGCGGAATTATTGACAAAGGCGACTGCGTCGTTGATGAACGACTGAAACTCCGGAGTTTTCTGTGTGATTCTTATGAGGGTATTTATGGCAAATGGGAAGCGGTATACGTACGGAGAAGTCGGATTGGGAGTAATAAAGGTCACCAGCTGTTTCTAAGGGGGTGTCCCAAACTACGCCTGCGGTCTATCGTGCGATTGGTGAGAAGTGATAACGGCGGGGACATCACATACCAGGTGGTCTTGGAGATGTTGACCGACGCCTGGAAGCTCAAGTTTCACTGGTACACCCGCTGCGTCGAGTACGTCCTTTGGCCCAACACCGCTATGAAGCAAAATCTTCGGGCTGCCCAAAGAGCCACCAGCGAGAATGGCTTCCCTTCTCACACTGATGGTCATCAACTTGTTATCTGCTGAATTCATGAATTCGACCGAGTTTACTATCAAACCCGAAGACGAAGACGAAGAATCGGAGAAAAGTAACCGGGTGACAGTGGCGCCGGGAAGGATGTGTAGATTACCGCGAGGGGGTAACGAGTCGATGTAAGCCGAACGTGAGTACGACCTCGTCCAATTGGCGGGATTGATTGAGGAAGGACTAATGAATGCCCCCATAGTCACACCACCATTCGGGGCCTCAAGGGTCGGGATACCCGCACCCGCCAACGCAGACGTCCAATTGGCTACGATGTTGATCATCCTGTGCAGGTTCATTATCAATGCGCGAGGAGAGGGGAGGAATATATACTTACACGGCCGGGTAAGAAACCTGCATGGGGCCGCCCGATCCATGGGTCGATGCATCATAGGAGATGTTGACCACAGATTGGACACTTGGGGCAGGGGGCGTGAAGTTTTCGCTTTTCTTCATTGCGGCGTACATGTTGGCCCAGTTCCATCTATTTACAGCACTTGAATCATCGGTATTGGAAAGTGAAAGAGCCCCCCACGCATCCATCTCCAGCGAGGATGGACGCACGAGATACATAGCGTTGATTGCTGAGGAGCCTCCGAGAAGCTGAGGATGCGTTATGAAATGGTTCTTATGTGACGGTAATGTGTTACTTTACCTTTCCCCTGGGCCACCCAACAACGCGATTGCTCAGATTCGTCTGTGCCACGGTGACGTGCTGCCAATCATAGCTAGATCCAATCATCGAGGAAAAGTAGGTCCCATCAGGGATATCTAGCACGACGTTAGCTTATTCTACACCGCATTTCAAAGGAGTACAAACCAATCTGGCTCGCAGCAGCGTCTCCAGATTCACCAGCCTCAAGAACCAACACAGTGTTACTTGGGTTTTCGGATAGCCGCGAGGCGAGGACTAGACCCGCCAGACCGCCTCCTGTAATAACGAAGTCGTAAGAAGCCGAAAGATTGGTGTCTTCGATGATGCTGCGTGAAAATAAGGAGCGTTGTTGGAGGTGTGTTCGTGGGTTGGGGGTACAGTGTGCTTGGGCAATGATAGCAGCAAGGGCGAGAAAGGCAAGGTCGAGAGACCACAGAAGTGTATTGCAAAGTATCGTTAGAAATGGAAATCGTAAGGTCGTTGTGGGAGGTGGAGGTCATAAGTCTTGAAGAAACTTGAACCACCATGTGAGTTCAACTTGCCGAGGGCTTGGCAGGGATTGACCCTGACTTGACCTGATGGTCTTGGCAATACGCAGCGTAAGCGCCGCTTGTTTGAATGACGTTCGATGACCAAGCGGTCTTAGATGGGCTTGTGGGCTACCCGGCTAGCCGCTAAGCAACGGGAAAGACCGGTCCAAGTTCTTGAGTTCAACAATCTGAATTTTCATGCAGACGGATAAGAATTTCGTGATTGTCTTTGTGAATCAAAATGGATACGAACCGTTGTGGCCTGTCTTGAATTTTCAACGGCGACCGTGTCCTTGGACGATTTCAGTGACGATAGCCCCATCGATGTAGCTTGGGGCTTGAAAAAATTTCGGAGCAAGTTGATGTTCACACTCCGACATCATTGATTTTTGTGCGGCCAATGTGCGGCTTCCAAGAACCTCCAAGTAAACTGGAGGCAGCCACGCGTTTATGAGTGATACAAAAGGGTGCGCTGCAACAGCTGCGTGAAGATTAAATAAAGCTCACCGGACCGCTGCCACATTCCCGCACAACCAATGCAAATTTGTATCTGCATCCGAGCGAGTCTACTCTTCCGAACCAACTTGGAACCAACACATCCAACCGTGCCAATACAACCACAAGTCGCTCACAACTAAACGGTCTGGTAATGGTCGTGTATAATAAAAAATTAATAATGTTAGTTGTTCCAGTCATTCTCAATTGTGACAGCCGGCTGAAGAACGTCCGACGATAATAACAGTTGAATAACAGCCTGCCAGCAAGGGGCTGGCGGAACGTGGATCCCGTATATAGGGTTGGGGGGGGGGGCCGCTCGGGGGTCGAATTTTTTTTGTGACTGACTAAAAAAAAGCTTCCAATAAGCCCAAATAACGCAGGCCTCCGAGGTCACCTCGCACTCAGAAGCGTCAGGACTGAAGTGGTGAACTGAAGCACCTCCCGAAACAATTGAGGCTTCCCTACCTTCCCTACTTTCGCGGTCTTGGGACGGTCCTTTCGAACTGCCGCATATCAACTGGCGATTTTCACGCTATCCTTCTGGCTTCATTGGAGCTCAGAGAGTTCACAGTTCACTCGATATAAAGCCTCAGCTCAATTTTGCACTCCCTCCCCACACGCAAACGGCTCTCCCCTTATACACATAGCTTGGACTCATCGACCATCTTGTCAAACGTTAACGGGAACCATATTTTCGTGCGCGTTACTTTCAGCAATCTACGCATCCTCTCTATCGTCTCCGACTCCTAAACACCTGTGACAGACCTGAATATTTCATGGTCCAGGTTGCAATCTCTTCATTTACGATGTCAACTTCAGCGAGGTATGGAGCAGGTGATCCGATCGCAAATGCGACAAGCGGCATACATCAGTATTGGCAAGTATTGAGGAAATAAATGACTATACTTAAGTATTTCTGGGTTGGGAGGTTTCAACAATGATAGTGACTTCCTCGTTCTGTAATCTCTTCTTCAATTGTAGGTCGCGAGAATACGAACATGGCTCGCAGGGAATCACTTTCAATCGCTTGAGCCAAGCTTGAGCAGACTACTTGAAGTTTGCAACCGAGATAAAACAGATGAAGAAAGGACTCCATCTGATGAGTGGCAATCTGTAAAGACCGCTCCTTCTAAAGAGGGGAGCAATTGTAAATTTTCATTGCTGAGCGCGTTCAACGTGACATCGCTGATAGGACCAGCCAGAGGGATGTCGACAACATGCGAGAAAACGGGTATAGCGAGCGCATGGACAAGCTGCAGTTCGTCGAAGTCAGACTGGCTGTATGCAAACATTTTCAATTGACATTCCGATCGCTGTAGCAATTTAATGGAGGACCTCTAACCATCACGAATCGATCCTCAAAATCCATTTTTCAAGCGAAACTCTGACAATCTTGGCAGAAGCAAGCCGTCAAGTACCCGTGCTACATCAGCAACGTGACCTAACCGAAGTTGCCAAAAATTAGGTAGTAGGATGTATTTTTCACTTGGGAGGGGCGAGGTAAAACCGAGATATCGAACATCAAGAAATGCAAGGTCACGACACTCGGTCAGAATCGCGAAGAGGTCTTCTGAACTCTGAACACAGCCCAGAGTTACTTCTGTGAGTTGGCCCCAACAAATCGATGTAGGGAGATAATCCTGTGGGGAATTTACCCAAGCGATCCTTCGGAGAGAGGGGGAGGAGTGCAAGCAGAGTGAAAGCTGATCTATGGAACTAGTGCTCCAATTTCGCACTGCGACGTCAAAAAACTCAAGGGATGACCTGGCACCGTGTGGTACATCACGAAACATGTCCTGAACAGCACCGCTCAGTCCAAGATTAGCCACTCGCCATCGATGTGCATGACTAATGAATAAGGCGAGAATATCCCGCACGGGGGAGCTGTATACTTCGCCGAAGGGGTACCCGCCAAGGAATAGAGAAAGCAGCTGCGATTTGGACCGAAAGCCAAAGCCGGACAGGATGAACCATATTCCTCTTGGGCCACATAACGCACAGAGACGACCAGAGGGACGAATTGGAAGCTGCGAGAAAATCCCAATACGAGCATACGTGGCAGAGGAATATCGCGGTTGTGTGAGCGCCCACATGTGCAGAAATGCGGGTAGAAGCTTGAAGCCATTCCGGGTTATCGTCATCACATACGTAGTGTTTGAATATCTCCCCAAGGATCTCAGGCGGAAGGAGCGTGTTGATGCAGGGAATGCGGTGGTTCGTGTAATTTAAAGAAGGTAGGGTTGTATGGTGGAGGAGCGATGAAGGAACGACTGTGTTCTGACGGAGCAATAAAGGTGTAGCATCTTGCAGAAGCGAGGACGGCGCAGCCGTGGGCTGACGGTGCGATGAAGGATGTTGGCAGAGCGATTTTGAAACGTCAACGGGAGTTTCGGTGGTCGCGGGGACGTACCAGGGTAACCACTGCGAGACGCGTCGGCCTGCATTCCACAGGCTCGAGGGTGACATCACGTCGGGGCTGCTGGAATCGATAAAATACAGTGGTTGTAAAAGCCGAGTCATGACTGACAACCAACTCCGTCTTAGATCTAGGATGAGTTCATCAATAAAAACCGTGAGGGAGGCGAATGGAATACGTACATGCAGATTCTTGGGTTCCGAGTTACGGGTTTGTGAAAAGGTGGTTCTTCCAAGTTCTTCAAGGAACCGTGGAGTCCGCAGAACAAGGTCACCGTAGCAAAAACGAGTGGAGATTTGAGAACTTACGAAGTGTCGGTTCTCGCGTTCGACGCCGTATTGATTCTTTCGGTTACTGGGAGAGGGAGATTGGAAAGTATTGTTTGTCTTGGTGTGCTCTTTGCATAAACAACGGATCTTGCGACCGAACGCCATCACAATGACACACACATCACCTCGCCATCAGTAAGGGCCTATTCGGTAACCGGGTTATCCCTAACCAAATCGTGGTTTGGTCAGCTTTAGACCCCAAAAATGGAAATTGATGGTTAAGCCCCAAACTAAGCCGAATTGTCGTTCGGTAACCATTGGTCAGGGTAGGTTATGGGATTGACTTGGGTTTGCCACGCCAAACATCAAAGCTTCGTCATCGTTGTTTGCCGCTCGCCGTTTCCAATAATGAGCTCAACTAAATATTTTATTTGTGGCCCTAATTTGGCGCACTCTTCAATTACTCATAGCTAGAACTTAAATACAATGTTTCCCAATTTTTATTCAATGATAAAAGCATTATAATTGAGGTAAAGATGCCCCGCCAGTTTTTGGGCGGACGACACCAAACGACGCCGAAGGTGTTTTGGCGACATGTCGTGCAACGTGGCAGAGGACCGGAGAATTCCGGAGTACGTGACAAACCTCTCCAACTTGGTCACGTTGAGTTGTACCTTGCAAGCCAAACGGACCCTCATCAAACCTAGGTTTGGTTAGGGATAACCCGGTTACCGAATAGGCCCTAAGTGTATTAGCCACATCAACACCCACCGCCTCGACATCCAGCTCGTCCAACGTCGTGGACGCCCATCATGTCGATTCCACAAGGTCGATGAACAATAAGTCGAGGACTGCAGACACTCGACATGTCACGACGCTCACCTCAACCGGCACCCAATTGTCAACATCGGTGGGTAGGTCAAGAGTGAGAGAAAGACGGGGACTAGGGGTTGAGCAGGGGTGTCGAAGTCTTGCCTTCAAATTTGTCAGCGTCAAATTTCTGTTGTTCTTTCTATGTAAACTGAATGCGTGTAAGGTTAGGCGTTCGTGTCTGAGCGGCCCTTCGTCAATAACTCGCCTTGCCCGGACTTACTTCAAGACTCCATCTTCCAACCATCATACAATGCAAGTATCTGCCCTTTGAACTGGCGACTAGGCTTTTCCCGACGTATCTCCGCAAGACCAGTCATTCACCTGTGATGCTGGTTACTTCCTTGATTATCTGTTCTTGGGTTGTCTCTTACGACTGCTTGAGACAGCACGCTCGAGAGTGGGTAATTTTTTTGCCCTGCAAGGATGCTTCAGTGAGTTCGGTCCCTTATGAATGTCCGTGTACGTACTCACGAATTGTAATCATAGCCATGTAGCCCACACTCCGATATCGCCCATGGTTAAACTTCAAGTTTCGACTTCTTCAACGAGTTTATGGCCTTAAACCGTTCTAGATTCACGCTCCCCCTCAGCCCGCCTTCAATTTTGAAAGATGATCTCCAGTTATCGAAGTCCTCCCTGGTTCCTCTCTATACTTCTCCGAAGTGACGGCAGCAGCCCGACCTCTCTGAACTCTACCTTGCCTCAGGCATGACCCACCAGCTTGGATAGGAATGCAATTCCCTGCTCTCAGTCTCTCTCCATCGTCATCCACACTCCGCCGCTCCTGGTAATCCTCAGGTCGTGACGACCCCTTTAAACGCCCACCGTAGTGCTAGACACCTTCCGCAGCCCGAGTTATTTCTTGTGGTACACTGAGCGTTAGCTTGAAAGGAAGTTGCAGTGCTCCTTGTCGTACAGCAGAGTCCCTTGCGAGCGGTCGTCTCGAGAAGTTATGTGAGCGCGCTTTCCAGTTCATCTTGGCTACCGCTACTCCCAATTTATCACCTCATTTGCAGTCGGCCATTTTGCTGGGATGAAAATTGTAGCTGCCCCTTCCCTTAATCCCTGGGCAGAGAGGAAAGGACTTTTTGGAGCATCTACCCGTTGGCCCCTAGCGTCGCTCGTGCTTCTAGTCCCCGCTCCTCACCACCCAGTCTGATATTCATTCAAGACTTGTCATTCATTTATGTCTCTCCCACCCACTACTTGTCAGAGTTCGTCGATTGTGACGGCTGGTGAGGTATTGTTCATTGTCATCTCCATTTATTCGTTACTTATCGCAGTACCAGTCCACGCTTGTCGCCTTTGCTGGCTACATCACACCGTCAACGCACACGACGTCGTGATTGAGGAAATTTGAACTCCCCGTTCACTCGTTCACCCTTAATGGCGGTGCTGAGCAATGATTTAATCAGGGTTCATGGGTTCTTGTTGTTGGCGATGATGGCAAAGGCTGGTTTTTGTGTTATGACTTGGCTTTTGCCCGCCTCGGGTCAACCTCAGGGCGCCGCGCAGTTGCTGAGGAAATTCAACCATCGGCAGCGCCATAATATATATACCATGCTGACAATGACATCTGCCGAGAATAGCAAACATCAAAAGCCGAAATGGATGTATTATCAACGAGTGGTTGGTGTACCCTCTAGCGACTGCGACGTTCAGAAGCGGGTTCGTTTGGTTGGTAAATGTATTTCCGACAAGAGTCCACGAAGTGAGTTTTATCCTCATGGAAGTATAGGAGTGATGAATATGGGTTGCGGACAATAAAGATGAAGACGCAAGCGGAATGGTACAAAGCAAGAATTTGTAACATTTCTTTCGAGATTTTGCAACATTGAAGCCTGAGACTGGAGACGCATGGTTGTCACCGCCCAAGAGTTTAAACTATCCTCGGTGAACTCCGGTAGGCACCTAACCGAAGTAAGTAACTTTGAAATACTTAGGAGATGCCCACACGGCCGATCAAACCCTACAAAATACCTTGGTAAAGTCGATATGTGGGCAGCATTGACACCTTTGGCGCGGCAGGGGTGCTAGTCGTCGATTGGAGACCTGGAATCATATAGTCCGACCTTAATTTGTTGGGACTTATAGAAACGCGGGTTTAGCCGACGTCCGAGATTGAACTACGTAATACACTGTAAGCTGCTCTACGCTAGCAGGGACGCCGGAACTAAACATGTCAGTCTCCCGTACCGTACCCATCAGCCGCCGGCAGATCCGCTTGCTTTGTGGAAGTTTGTAGATCTCTGAAGTTGCATCCGCGGGTCGAGGAGAAATGAGATGCGGAATTTGATTATGTATCTAAATATCAGGTGCTACCAGTGAAAAGCCACCACCTATTGAGGTATTACACAGTGACGTACCAAGTTCCAAAAACCGGGAAAACGTCCATCGAAAGTCCTCCACGCTATGTTCAATGCGAGAATGTCCAGTAAACCTAAGTACATGTTGCATGGAGATCGCCGCGAGAATTTCAGATATAATTCTTCAGAAGCACTAGTAAGGTCCGCCACGAACCCTCTCAATTACTTACCGCTCCCTAGGGCCTAAGGGTTTCTAGTCAATGATGGCGCTCGCTCTTTCCCGAGAGCCGAAGCATTCGTTGCTCTTTTCTGTTTAGGCGTCGAGAGTTGGAGAAGGAGCATCGTCCGAATGACTAGAGGAGATGAAAATCAAAAACGAGAGCTGACTGAAATGCGTACGGATGGTGCAAGACATTGCAAGTTGCCGTTTGAAACTTACAGGGATTGTCAACTCTAGGGCGGAGGTATCTTCAAATAGTAATCGTAACAGATCGTATTGTTAGCTGCTCAAGGACGTTTTTGGTAAATACAAGTCAAGGTTGCATCATGAAACACAGAAAGGCGACGAAAAGAGTCAAGAAAGGTCCAGTGACACATCCAAGATTCGGGAATCGCCGGTTTGATCTCGCACTCTGCAATAGTCTGCAATTCCGGAATTTCCGGGGTGGTTACTGCCGTTTGCATAATTCCGTGAACACGGCGTTTTTTTTTTTCTGACGGGTGACGTGACTATCCACTTGGTATATCGACATCGTCAAAGCATTTCCAAATTCCCAGTCAATTCCAAGTAGAGTCAATGGTAAGCCTCCTTCACGAAATAGCAAACTACCACCCTTCGCTCGATCATCAGAGATTGGCAGCATCAAGGAGGAGACCTGTTATTTTATGTGATTAGATATTGCAGGGGAAAGTGGTTGGTACATGTGGCATTGTACATCACGTCACGTCTTGGGGAAAAAAATCGCAGTGTTCACGGCATTATGCAAACGGCAGTACAAAACTTCAACTCATTTAAATGCAGGGTCCAGGCTTTGCAGGGCCAATTTTATCAGCCCAGAAAGAGCCAGAAAGCGGATTACTGATATATGGACGTCTATGACAAGATCGCGACTGCCCACCTTCCCCGCACCCCCAAGAAACAACCTCGTCATAAAGATGGACACTCAAGTGACCGTTTTCAAGTGAGCCATTCAACTTTCGATTCGCCTGTCCTTAGCTCATGAAGCCACTATACCAGGACTGCGCCTCTCGTTCGTTTTAAACGTCTCGTTTGGTGTACTAATCGGGAGTTAAGTTCTCCAGCTCATTGGAACCGTCATCACTTGGTTTTTGTCGGGATCGCTGATGGTACAGACTTGTGCGTATCATCATTCCCCCCAGAATCAACAACTTTTTACTCCCCCTTTGCAGATGACTACTTCTGTACTGATGCGTTAGCGGATGACGTGATATACCTCAAAGTACTGGGTGCGTCTGAGATCCCGAGTTTCCCCGTTAGCCGTTGGTACTTACACTCGAATGTCAGTGTGGTTTGCCTTCGTCGTTGACCAAGTACGCTCTATGGCGGTGACGGCGTCCGCTTGGCAGAGCTTGGTGGTAGCGTGGGGGAACCCGTCGAATTTCTTGGGGAAAGTCATCTTTCCGGTCATGACCGTGCCGCTTACTGGATTGGGTGAGTTCCCCTCTTCGGTTCTCCCACTCACTTACCAAACTATCGACAGAATCATGCGTAGTGCAAATATTCTTTTCTTGGTGCGTCGTTTGGAAGTAATTTGCTTCTCATCCTTAACTCCCTTCGGTTATCAGGCGGATATGGACCCTACGAAACGACTCCAAAGTCTGTCGACTGATCGCGGTCTTAATCTCCTTGGTATGTGGCTTTCTTCATGTCAACGACGAGTATTGACGTTTGTCCAGATTGCGTTGCTGCAACTGTCGGCTGCCGTCGTCCGTGGAGTAGTCGTGCGTGAATCTTTATCAGCGAAATTTGTATGGATGCTCACCGACGTCCCTCGCGCCAGTGTGCTCAACCACCAAGCACGGCCAGGAGGCCGTATAATATGGAGATTACGGCCAAGGCATGTTGAAACTCGTTGTAATCTTGTGTAGCGCTTAGTCGTGACCATATTAGTTGTGGCTTGCGGGAACTTTCATCTGTGACTTCATTATTGTTGCAACTATGACATGTTTGGTACGACAATTTTTCCTCTTTTGATGTATTTGAGTTAATCAAGGTTTTGCTCCCCATAGCTCTTCCAAGCAAAACTCGAATCCTCATTCAATGCGACCAGACGCGTTGTCGACCGCCTCATTATCGTCACTCTGGAGACGGGCGCCATTACCCTCACTGCAACTCTCGTTCAACTCATCTTCTATTTCAGATATCCACCGAACTCCCTCCAACAGGTTGGAGTGTAAGTTTTCACTCTTATTTGTACCGCAGGAGCGCCCCTCTAACACATTTGAATCGCAGAATGTACATCCTCGGGGGCTTGTGAGTCACTCCTAAGTGACGGTAGCCTCACTAACTGATACACCGGAATAGATATTCAAACGTCCTCCTCAGCATCCTCAACGGCCGAAAGCGCGCTCGCCGTCAACTGGCAGAAACAAGTCACAATTTCAGCCTTCATTTCACCGACCAAAGTCTTCCACCCCCTCGTTCATCTTCCTCACACCAGGATGGACTCCAATCCAAGTAAAATAATGTTCTAACAATACTATATTTGGGTCGTCTCCAATCTGTTGGTCACAAGCTATGACTCGAGCGTCTCGAGGGGTTTCGACTGCACAGTAACCAAGCAGCAAACCTGTACTCCAACGTATATTTATTGCTCGCCACGGAATAAAAAGCATTGAAATCAGGGAACATGAGTTAACTTGAAGAAATACCCCAATCATAAAGTCACTCCTCTTTCCAGCCGATTCCCTGGTCATATCCAAATCTGAACTCAACAGTCGCTCAAAACCTTCAATATTTCAATCCCAAGCACTCTCCTTAACATATTCCTCACCGCAACTGGATCCCCTTGCTCCTTCACCTTCCTCGCACATCGCGCATTCGTCTGCCCCGCGGCCGTGTCTTCGCCTCTCCAAAATTAATCACAACCGCCCACCGAGGCCCAATCAAAATGTTCCGCGAACCCACATTTTCGTGAGTAGCACCTGCTTTGTCCATTCTCACGAAAATATTATTCAGTGTTTTGACATACCAAGCCGTCACGGAACTAACGTCCCCGCGATCTTGAAGGTCATGTAACAACAACGCATCCGAGATATACTTAATAACCAGCAGTAGCAGGACAATCGCTTTTGTTCTTCGAGAACCAGGTCCCCGGCTCTATAGAAATACGGCACGCTAACGCCTGCGAAGCCATTTTCTACAGGACACGGTAAGTAGCGACGTCGAACATCCATGAGTACTTCGTCATTCGATACTAGATCAACCTCCTTCTCTCAATTATCTGAATGATCGTGGATTTAGGTCTGGTACCATTCGTCGCCAAGGGCAGCACGGTACGCAGCTGCTTTAAGGTCGGCTTCAAATGACCATCATGGGTCGCTCGTCTCGGCTGAGTTCGCCGTTTTCGTCGTAGATGCGGTCGCGTTTGGAAAGAGATCGTGGATCGTATAGCTTCAGAATATAGATGAAATCAAGCAGGAACGTTGAAGCGAGTTCTGGTGGTATCATTTGAGGACGCACAACGATATGGAGAACGGTGTGAAGCTGATATGAAAGTCACCTGATCTGGTCCAGATAGCGTGTCAAGAGAGAGGCTGATATATGTCTTCTATTTAGGGGTAGTAGAGGAACAAGTTTCCTTGAGTTGAAGAATGTCGAAGAAGCCGAGGAGCAAATTAAGGTCTCACATAGAGAATATCAAGAATCAATTACCGTGGTTGACTCGAAGAAAGCATAACATAGAAATGGTAAGGAGAATGATTGAAGCCATGAAGTGTTGATGCTTTCTAGAGCTTTCAAATGCAGAGATCTCAGATCTGGGAATTGTCACGTGCCTGCGCTTTTGGGTCACTTGATGCTGGCGCGCCAAGCGTATCGCAGTTTTTCCGCTTTAGGAACTTTCCGGAAACTTTCTACGTTTGCTCTTGAGTCGACACAGCCGAAGATGACGTCACCAAAACAAGAGACTATACCAAGACAAGGATCTATTAGTAATGCGCTATCCACCTTCAACTCAAACGACCTTAGCTCTATTTGATTGAAAGTCCCCGCCTTCCAGCTCCGAACTCATTAACTGCTCGGATTCCTCCTTCCCAACCATTCTATTTACCACCTTCTTCGCCGCAACCGAATCCCCCTGGGCCTCATCTACCTTCCTCACTCACTGCTTATTTGTGGATCCCCGTGGCCGTATGTACGCCTGTCCAAAATCAACCACAACAACCCTCTTCGGTCCAATTAAAAGGTTATGCGTGTCCACATCCTGATGAGTAACACCCGCCTTATTTACCTTTCTAAAGACGTCCTCCAACGCCTCGACATGCCAAGCTTTCAGGGAACCAATGTCCCCACTATCTTGAAGGTTGTGCAACGACACTGCATCCGAGATATACTCAACGACCAGTACCCTCGGCACAATCGCTCTTTGGTCATCGAGAACCAGATTCCCCGCTCCATAAAAATTCGGTACGCCCACACTCGCAAGACTTGTTTTGGACAAAACGCGGTAAGCAGCAACTTCGCTCTCCTATGACCACTTTGCCCCTCGATAATACGTCTACCTCCGGCTCTAAATCTTCCGAATAATCAAGCCTCGCGTTCCCCTCCCATTCAACGCCGATGGCATGGGCCACGGTACGCGGTGGCTTTGAGCGCAGCCTCCAACGACCACGGCCGCTCGTCGTGAACGATAGCCTGACATTCAAGTGAGAGCCTGACTTATATGTAGACGGTATGATTTCGACAAGTTGAGTGGCATCAAAGAGAGACACTTTTCAAGAAGTTTCACTTCTAACTCCCCGCTTGTCATAAATATATTCCAATAATCCACCAAACAGCTCAAACGAAATTCGCTCTATTCGATTGAGGGTCCCCACTTTCCATGTCTAAACTCATCAACCGCTCAAACTTGACTCAAACTCCTTCCCGACAATCCACTTCCCCACCGCAACCGAATCCCTCTCCTCATCCACCTTCCTAGCCCACTGCTTATTTGTGCATCCCCGAGGCCATACGTACGCTTGTCCAAAATCAACCACAACGACCCTCTTTGTCTCAAACAAGAGAATATGCGAGATTACGTCTTAACGTGCCATGCTTTCAAGGGACCTAGGTCGTCGCGACATTGGAGGTCATGCAAGGACACTGCATCTTCAATATGCTCAGCCACCAAAGCCTCCGCACGATTCCTCTGCTTTCTTCCTCCAGATCCAAATCTCCCGCACCATAAAAATTAAAAACGGGGTACATCCACCCCGCAAGGCTCGTCTTGTTCAAAACTTGATATGCATCAACTTCGTCGTCCCAAACCCACTTCGCCATTCGATAATACATCAACTCCCCAACCGCCTCCGGCTCCAAATCTTCTGAACAGTTGAGCCTCGCGTCGTCTTCCCAGATTTGTAAGCCGAGGGCATGATGGCACGTAGCGGCTTTGAGCTCAGCTTCTAACGACCACAGCTGCTCGTCTTGGAGTAGTGTGCCATCGCGTCGGGAGTAGCGGCGTTCCCGACAGACGACGTACCGCGGGTCGTATATTTTCAGGATGTACCAGGAGTCAAAGGAGAGGGGTGGGGATAGGCCTGATGGTATTGTTTGAGTCGGACGGACGATAGGTACTTGGCTTGCGGAGAACGGCATTCAGATGAATGTAACCGTATGCGATTCAGAGAGCTTGACTGTCAAGAGGCATCCAGGTTGATATTTTAATGGTGTAGCGTCCATTTGGAATGGCGAAGCGTTAAGTTGAAGGGAAAATTTTGAGCACGAACCTGAACTTTGAAATTTGAAGTCTAATCTTATAATTTGATATACTCAAGTCCGAGTACCTACACCTCTCCTGTTTCAACACCCTACCCCTCACGCCGCCTACCTTACATCACCCCAACAACCACACCCAAACTCACAACCACCCAAACAGCCCACACCCCTTTCCCCCTCAAACTCTCAGCGCCATTCGTCTTCGACGCAGTCTTCTCCGTCGCACTCGGTGTAGCACTGCCAGCCACAGACGATCCATTCGCAGCGGTACTACCAGGTGGGTTCTGAGCGGCCCGAATAATGACAGCAGCTTGTTCTGCGAGACCGTACGTTGGTGCCATGAACTATTTATAACGTGCGAGAGGAAGTGAGAACGACAACGGAGGGGAGAGGGGGGAGAAAGAAGGAGACGTACATGATTAGACATAGCCAACGGGAAAACCGACGCGTCCACAACTCTCACATTCGCTTCAATTTTATCAGCCTTCTCCCTAACTATTTCCTTAACAAGTCAAATCGAACACTCACAAATCCCATAAACCCTCAAACCCCCATCAACCACACCCCCCATCTCAAGCGGCATCATCGCACACGTCGACGAAGGATGATATTCCGTCGCACTGTTACTCCTCAACCACTCCTCCCATTCCTCGTCCGTGGATACGCTTGAACCAGGTGAGATCTCGTTGCCGAGGATGCTTGACAGGGGGGCAGTTTGTCCGAGGGTGCGGGCTGCTTTGAGGCCTTGACGCATTATCGTTACGTCTTTTCATCAAAGAAAGCTTAGTTGAGAGCGGGGGGGACAGAGAGAACGAACGAACCTGCGGGATGCGAGTAATACTGCGGATCAATAACAGGATGGTCGAATACTGATGTAGAGTTGATGTACAACCTCCCCTGACTTTTTGTTTTACGTCCATCAGTTTCGCCATTCTCACCAAAAAAAAAATAGAAAAAAACTTCATTCTCGAAACCACGAACCTAAACGGAATCTGCAAAGCAGCTTGAATCGTAACCTGCCCCGGCACATTCAAATTAAGCAACAACTCAATCAACCCCTCCGTCGGGAGCACACTCTCCATCTGCGCACTGTAAATCGCCTCGTACCCTTGTACGACAGCCGCATATTGACTTGGGACGAAGGTGGAAGCGGAGGAGTTGAGTGCGGTGGCGATTGATTGTTGGAAGGCGCTAAAAGAGGAGGAGGGGGTGAAGAGGTAGGAACCGTTGAGGTAGGCTGTTCCTGAGTTGATGAATGATAGGAATTGCGCGGATTTCTGGATGAGGTGGGTAAGGAGGCACTTTTAACCGAGGGGGATGAGGAAACTCACGGAAAAGTCGGAACCGGAATTATATATCGTCCCCTGAGTCTGCGCAGTCGTCGACCACGTAACCGAAGAAACCTACACCCCCTTCAACAAACCGAAACCGCGAAAAAAAAAAACGAATCAAAGGGAAACTCACCAAATGATCCTGAACATGCTGCCCCACCCCGGGCAACTCAACAACAACATCAACACCCACACTCTCCAAAACATCCCGGGGCCCAACACCACTCAACATCAACATCTGCGGAGATCCAACCGATCCACCTGACAAAATCACCTCCTTCTCCGCTTTGACGGTCCCCAGTTGTCCATTACACGAAAACTCTACACCTGTCGCCGTTACCGTTCCATTGGCCTCTTGAGAAGCCCAGGTAATACGCGTTACGGCAGTGTTAACCATAACGTTCAAATTCGGCCTCGCAGATGCAGGAACGTAGTACGCCGCTTTGGCTGAAGAGCGCGTCCAGTTGGAAGGGTTTATAGCGGACGTGGCGAAGAACCCGCCTGTGTTGGTCCCATTGTATGCGTCGGGGGAGGTGGGGATGCCAGCGGAGTTGAGGGTTGGGAGCCAGTTGGTCGTTATTGGGACCATGCTAGCGTGGAAAAAATGTCAGCGATTCATAAATATATGGGTGGAAGAAAGGGAGAGACGTACTAAGCAGGATAAGTAACCTGCAATGGGCCATCCGAACCACGACTATCCATTTTGTACTGCATCCCAGCAGTAGATTCGACGGAAGAAAGGGGGGGAGTGAACGTTTCGCTCTTCTTCATTGCGGAGAGGAGGTTGTCCCATGACCAGGTATCGTCCGAGATGAGCTTGCTCCATGCGTTGACTTGGACTGCGCTTGGACGGACGATGTACATCCCGTTGACGTCTGATGAGCCTCCGAGGACCTATCGACGCGTTTAGACCTTGCAAACGAACGGACGGAAGGACGAAAAGGAGAAGGAGGGATTGGAGATACCTTTCCTCTAGGCCACGCTAACACCCGATTCCCAGCATTCGCCTGAGGCACAGTTTCATAAGCGTAATCGTACGACGTTCCAAGGAGGGAGTTATAATACGTCCCACCGGGGGAATCTAGACGCGTCGAAAAGTAAACCTCTAGGAAGAGCAAAAAAAGACCAGAAAAGAAAAACGCACCGATTTGTGCAGCAACCGCATCCCCCGAATCCCCCGCCTCAAGGACCAACACAGTAGTATTCCCATCTTCAGATAAGCGGGCGGCGAGGGTGAGTCCAGCTAACCCTCCTCCGGCAATAACATAGTCGTACGATGCTAATTTGGTGGAAGGCGTGACGTAGGCGCGTGGATGGATGTGTGCAGAGTCAGAATCGAAAGGAGAGTGAGCACCTAAAGTAGATGAGAATAAAGAGAATGTTAGTATGAGGAGGAGGAGTAACTCGAGAGTTGGTTGAGCTCGACGCGTGCGCATGGTGGTGACGAGTATGAGGAAAGGAAGAAAGGGAGTAAGGAAGAGGAAAAGCTTACTACAAGGAACGATTTCTGGCCATTACGAATCTTGAATCTATTTTCCGTGTAGAACGTTGATCACACGGCACGGATAGATGGTTGGCTCATCACTTCGTGATGATCAAATAAATGTATGACCTGCCAATAATGAATTTTGTAGGGCTGGGTCGAGGTTCGTGCATACATAGCCCTCAAAGTTACGTAGTTGAAGGAGAGAAGGAGATGGACACGACGCTGACTCAGCTCATTGGCTTCTTCAGTCGTGCTTTTGATCCGCGTTCCTTGGCAACATGATGAACTCGAGCAAGCCAGCGATATCCATCTCTGTGGAGCTGATTCACCTCTCGTGCGGTTATGATTTCTCGAAATTCTGACAAAACCAGAAAAATCTGATGCCGAAACACCAACTACACTCAGCCTCTGAGGCTGTCACCCGACTCGGAGCTGTGTTGATCGACGAAAGAGAATGAAAAGAACCTAGCTGTAGGCGAGGAGTTCCTGCTAAGTCATCTCCTGTCCATATCATCTCCAGAATTGACGCGTACTTGCGTAAATACCCCATCCTCAAAACACTACTGACCGCATATATTCACATCACATGACGATACATCCTTTCGAGCCCGTGTACGAGTTCGTCAACGTGACTGCGCACACGATCAACGTGCTTCCACAAGACTTACGACTGGAAACTGGCGAAGATAATTCCGAGAATAGATGCCATATTGGGTAGTGGGGAGGCCCTCAGAGGCTCGAGGGAACGGAAACTCTGCCAGTAGGTCTTTGTTTTGTCGCAGCTGGGTTCCAGATTGACGTCAGTACAGTTGCGTGCAGCTAGAGGCTTACTGCTTTTACGTTCTTCGAATTTGAAACTTAAGTTCCACGAATTCCTGCGTAATAGTGCCGGTCGAAGCGTAAACCGCGCTGCATACAACAATCCCTTCAATGCCGTCCTCCTTTGAATTTTCTTCCCTTCCACCCCTGCTTCCCTTATTGTCATCATCCCCCTCCTTCTATCATCTCCTATCTTTCCATGGTTCACCATAACCGATTTCAAGATGCCCTATTCATGCAATCTTCAATATTTCAATTTCACCAACAACTCCAACTCGGATCCGAACACAGCCAGAACACGAATCGAAGGAGTATGCTCCTATCTCTTCGCTTGCACCATTTTTCTCATCTTCCACTATGTAAACGACCCAGAGAAGGAACAGAGTTTTTCTTTTACCCACCAAGAATCTTCGTCCTAGACTCGGACTAACGGAAGCCCTTTTCTCCTCCTTACCGATTCCAGATCAAACAACACCTTGACGAACTTTTCTCTTATTCTCATGCATCAACTGGACTAGACGACCGCTGTATAATCGGGAATCTGCTAGAAGCATTTACATAAAGTCCGAGTCCAGTAATCTGACGAGTAGCTTCAGGAGAAACGAAAACAGGGAGGCGCTTTTTTAAAATGACGTGTCACGGAGACAAGGAGGAAGAAAAGCAAGCGGTGCAAGCTTTTATTTTTCCTTATTGCACCTCGTGCCTTGGATAATCGCGGGCCGCCTCTTCTGCTCCGATAATCTGAGTGCTGAAACGACTTTGAAACCTAAAACAAGACGGATCAAAATTCCAAGGGGGTGATAATACTGGCCGTACAACTGGTCGCGGAACTTGACAACGGCGGCAGAAAGTTGACTAGTTTCAAGGAACCCTTTTCCACTGTGAGAATGAACAACTTGGCAACGTTTTAATCCGGATACGTAGATAAATGATAGGGAAAAGTCCAAGGAAAGGGGAAATCTGTGTGTCGTAAAATGCTACACAGACGTGAACGGGGGGTAATACGTAAGAACGTTCTTGTCTTGGGTTAATCTAAGTGTCCGTCATAAAAATCATAAAAAAAAGAATGGTCCGTGCGGGATAAATGAAAAAACGGGAGAGGTCTTTTGAAAGAATGTAGTCCATCTTAACTTTTTAAACGTCAAGCAGCTCCCCACCTTGTCGCTGCAGAACTTGAAATTAAAAAGAGTGCGCCCAGCTTATAAAAGCTCGCAGGATTCGCCATCCTGGCTGACTTCATACCCTCCCACACACGAAGTCACTAAAAGCGGAAAATAAGCACCCATAAAAGAAAGCAAATAAAACCAAAAACGCACCAATACACCTGCTATTCTCGCAACCAACATAGAAAGCGCCCTTAATGGCCGTACAGTCTCTTCCCTTACCCTGGGAGACGCATCCACCACAAGACTCAAGATCCCTAGCCGTATCAACGCATTCATAATCCCCAGCCGTCAGCCCAACGGGGCAAGCCTCCAACGAAGCCGGGCACTGAGAATCCCAAGCTCTCAACTCGCGCTTCTTGTAAAATGTATAACCGGAGGGCCTAGGAGGCGTGGAAGGGGGCGTCGGGGTAGTGGGCAAGCAATTCTGGGTCGAGCTGTACCAGTTATAACCAGAGGGGCAGGTAGGCGTGGGAGGGTTAGAGTGGGTGGGTACACAGCACGTTTGTGCTGCGCCCCAGTAGTACCCTGTGGGACAGGCGACGCCCCTCGGGGGCGAGGGAGTAACGGGGGGGCCGCCGACGGGCAAACAGCAGTTCTTCGAGGCGTACCTATCCAATTGCTCGTTCAGAGACAGCAGCAACAAAAAACGGCAGAATCGAAATCAACATACCAGAACTCGTTGTTTTTACAACTGCTAGTTCCTCGCTTTCTGTAGGGCTGGGATGGCCTAGGAGGCGAAGGGACCGTAGGAGTCGTGGTAGGCAAGCAATGCTGGTCAGCGGAATACCATCTCCAACCCGTGGCGCAAGTGGGCGTGGGTGGGTTCGCGGGAGGCGAGTGAGTGGGTACACAGCATGATTGCTGCTGGCCCCAATAATACCCTGTAGGGCAGCTAACGCCCCTCGGCGGGGGGGAAGGCGGCGTAGGTGGGCCGCCGGAGGGCAGGCAACAGTTCTGTAACGAGTACCTACGCAGATGTCCCTGAGGATCAAGAAGAAATGACGTGTCAAGAAAAGGACGTACCAGAACTCATTTTGTTTGCAACTGCCGGCGGATCCAGTCGCTGTCGAAGCAACGAATGGGAGAGCAGCCGCGAGAAGGGACAGAGCAGAAACCAAGCGCATGGTCGGTGGGTTCAACGAATGGATATCTAGGGAAAGTAAGGAGTGACGGGGGTCGTAAAATGAGAGAGGGGAAAGAGGTTGAAGATAGAATCACGCAGACTCACAGCTTATTTATGTGTTTCAATCGTTGATATGTAGTTTCCCTATTCATACCGTGAATGATGTAGCCGAGAATAGCCCTTCCGATGGTTTCAACGTTCGAGGACACGCACAAGCTCTCTCACACCCCAGACGATAGAATTAGCCCAGCCGCGCTCTTACCTCGCTAGAATCGCGGATGTCGGGCAAAATTTGAATTTGACAAGACGCGGCTACTTTCACGATGACGGAATACATCAGCGGAACCAATGCAGAACGGCAGTTGTTATGACGGGGCTCTTCATTTAGCTGTCGCGTAGATGGCGTTGACGCTCGTCGACGTCGCTGTGATCGAAAGAAAGGGACAGTCCCGAAAATTCTCCAAAAAATAAAGATTTACCCACCATACTCGCCGAAGACGTGAAACAGGATGGAGGTAGAAGCCCGTATTCTTCCGAGGCGGAGAGTTTTACCGCTTCTTTTTCTTCACGCGAAGATCTTCGGGATATATATGAATGACGTTGTCCAGCGTTGTCCTCAGTGCCTGTTAAAATCCAGGGTGGCGGATGGTGGAGGAATGTAATACAGTAGGGGAGTGCCCAACACTGCTCATTATTATGATGTTGTCGTTATATTATCGAGGTCAAAGTTCGAGTTCAAGTACATTGTCACCAATCACGTGAACTCAGGGCAGGTCATCCTGACCGTCACAACGTTCCTTTGTTACAAATGTTACAAAGAGACATCCATCTACGAGAGATTAAGGATAAATTCATTACATACTTGTTCACAACATTGAACAACGAAGCGCCAACCGTAAAACACAACTTAGCATCTCGCTAGAGACTTATGTAATCGGTGTGGTCCCTCGGCTTGTTCTTGCCGAACAGAGACAGGGAGTTGAGAGGTAAGCACCTCACTTCAAAAAAAACTAGAAAAATCTACGACTTTGCCACTACATCTGCCTACAAGGGGCCCGTCCAAAAATAATAGAAATGCTTTCACGCGATCGCCTCACTCGATCCAACCATCAAAGAAGTCCGAGTGGTTGGTGAGACTGAAATGTCTGTTCGGGTACCACTGGCCGTTAAGTACGACCTGATTATACTTATGCTGCTTAACCCAAACTAAGACTTCAAGCTTCAAGCTTCATGTTTAATGAAGCGAAACTAGGACGGAATTTGGACAAAATTTGGACCGACAATTTTCGTTTGTAAATCGCATTGTCTAATATAGATCCACCGTGTTTTGTATACTCCTCGGCAGAAATTGCGAGCCATCTCTCTTATATATTTTCTATTGGTCCCTCGTCGCAAGACTTGTCATGGATGCCAGGGAAGGCATGCGCCATGTGGAACTGTCTAGGTTTATGTTCAAGTATTCGATATCGAAGCGAAAGGCAAACATCGATTCGTCTTTGTCACCATTCCTGCCAATTTCCAAATTCCTAGCGCCGGCGCGCTTTATCCTTTCAGTTCAGCATCAGCCTACATAATCTCGATACCCTACCTACCACCCGAGAGGTACCATGAGCTATTCAAGTCGCAATGTAGTCACATTGGCTCAGGGCTTCGGTCTCCTCTAGAAACTACTTAATCGACAAAACCATAAAGAGCTCATTGGTTTCAAAGGGGGCGGGAGGCTAGGGTCCTTCGCAAGTCCTTCGTCGCAATACGGAAGATAAACGTGATAATAACATTAAAATTGCAGACAATGGCACTGATGGAAGACTTGTGGATCATCAAGACTTTATCTGCATTGGCTGAAAGCTATCCCGCATCTTCTTCAAAGCGATATCTAAGTCTCCCAAGTCAACCATTATAGGTTTAGATGGTTTAGCAACGTACCGATTATCTCGCAAGTAGATGCAAAGATTTCCATGCCCTCTAGTGCACGCCGAAGGATGCCACCCAACTCGGATTCTTCTGCCAGTGAATAAGCCCAACTCTTTCGACGCAACAAAGCTATTTCATCCATCAGCGTCTGCGCAGCCTCCATCCAGATGTTCTAAAATTTGATAAATCAGTGTTATAGTCGAGTCATCCATATGAGGGACTCCTACCCCGATTATAGGATTGAGGTAACGAAGATTGAACCGCCCGAGGGATGCGGCGATGCACAGAACTGCTTTCGCCGATTCCAAGTGGCTGTTCTTTGATGAGGATTTGCTTAACCGCGAATACAGCGTACCATGCAAGCGAACTGCTGAAATGTTGAGGATACTGTGACAAATGACAAGTCTCCGTATTCTTGCGTCATTGGGGACGTCCATGTTTGAATACAAGTCGGGCAAAGTTTCCTTTAGTGCCCCGACAAGGTTAACCAAGGTGTTCATTTCGCCTAGGACATCGACATCTGAAGGACCATGAGCGAAAATGTTCAAATGATGGACGCGCTGGCCGAACAAACCTGGACTGCAATGGGTACAAATGTCGACAACCCTTTCCCACAACAGGGTTGCTTTTGCCTGGACTGCGAGGATGGATGTGCCTTTGTCGGTTGTCGGACGATTTTCCAAGAACTTCAGCAGGGTTTTTTCGGTGTAAATATTTTGAAGCAGGAAACCCTTGGCAGAGGTGAGCCAGGAACAATGATGCTGACGCAAGTTACTCCTACCTGGACGTACGAGTCGATGTCGAGTGGCCACGGCGTATCTAACGAGTGTTCCAAATGATCAACGGAGAACGTCATCTGCGGGGTTTGTCCAAGATTCGCTGCCCAAGATCTGTCCAAAATGAACACCGTCCACGCCGCAAGAATCCTTTCGCCTTCTTCGGTAGAATTACGCGGCGGTGGTAACGTGGACCTCAAATCACCATTCGTAGATCGAATTTTGTGTAAGCCTGCAGCAAGCGCGGTCGCTACCGCATTCATAACAAAGTAGTTTCCCTCGCTAACCCGATTACTTGAAAAGAAATAGGTAGCGATGAGTACTTGGGCCTGAATGGCGTGAATCTTTGAATGGGGTGAGTCGGCCACGTCAGTGATCGCCCCGGTCGCACGAGAGAGGCATATTTCAGAGTCCTGAGTTATGCCGTCCTTCGAAAGGTATATGCACCAGAGGTATGTGGCATATATCAGAGCGTCAGGTAATCGATGAGGATGACCCACAGGGTGTAACATGGATTCTCGGAATGTTGGTATGTAAAGAAAAAAACCGATATCGGACGAATGACGAATGAAAGTGTCCAACCTGGGCAGCATTAGCACTAGAAATGATGAGGACATCGGAAACTCACAATTTTTCCGTGATATACAACGGCGGATCCGTGCTTGTCGGAGAAGTTGTTCGCGATGGAAGCTGAGAAGTTGAATACGGTTTTGAAAGAGTGATAGAGTTTGAGTGCTGGGGGGGACTTTCTAGCTCTTCTATCCTAGCCTTGTTTAAATTGATTCTTTCCTCTAGAAAACGACTCTCTGAGCTCGCGTTCGCGCTGAGGTATTCACAGTCCTCGGGTATGTTTCGATCCATGCACTTCCCACACACGGGGCGCGCACCGTCGCATTTCTAGGTTGATCAATTCGACGGCGGTCGTCAAATTAAATAAAAAGACGAATGAGCGGACCATTTTGCGATTGCGGCATATAAGACACGCCGCTCCTCTCTGTAGCGTCGGTGCTCTGGGTTCAGCGTTTGAGCTCATGCGTAGGGAGAACCTGAAGGAGATTGATGATTTGAGTCCGCGGAAGTTGGCCTTTAAATAGTGAATTAGTTGCAGTCTATTACCCGGATGCCTCGCAGCGAAGCCAAGCAATTGCCACTAGTGCGTTTCACTTCCGGGAGTCATTGCGTGATTTTTGGGCGGTCGGGGTATTGATATTCAACCGCCAGACAAATGAATTTGCCACCTTGGGTTTTGTTTCCCGAACGATGATGAAAGTCATCGCCGCTGGGGGTATCTCATAGGATCTCCTAGCACTTCGCAAATGACCACTTGGGCGCATGAGATAATCAGCAATACGAGATCTTTGTGGTTCGGAGGGTAAGAGAACAGCCCGTTCATGATCTAGATTCGATATTGGCGGAATGGGGGAACGAGGTTAGCAAAAGACTTGACATGACTAATGCTGTAGAAATTAACGGAGTGATTGTACCAGAATAACGTGTATACCGACCAGGATATCAATTAAACTTTGAGATTCGCCCTGCCCGGTCTCGACCGTTTGAGGCGGAATAAAGTTGTTCTGAGGTACCTCATCATCAAACAACTTTTCGACTTTATGCCACTGTCGAAATCTTTGTTTTTACTGATGATCCCCGCGAAAGATGTGGAAACACTCAACGGTTCGCCCGGGGTTTGTGATTAGTGATTGAGGTACAGCTCATTCGGTTGCATGGTCCCGAGCACCAACTGGGAATATCAAGATCAGTGTTGACCAAAGCCGGACATAAAGATGGGGACATTACCAGGATCAATGGTCTCCGGCAAGAAAACGGGGGTATTTACCAAGAACGGACAACCATAAGGTTTTATGGAAACTTCGAGAAGTCTGTGGGGCCTCAACTTCGGAATGGAAAAGCGTCTCCGAATATGTACTATCAGTGAACCGCCTCCAGAGAAACGCTCAAAAAGTCAGATCGTAGAAAAGCTCAAAGGGTGTTCGATTAATGACATACCTTTCGCCGTTCGTTGTGTTAAGCTTGTATTCAATTGGCCCTTGTTGTTATCCCAGTCAAGACCATCTGTTGCAAGAAAATTTTTGCTCTGTTTTGTCCTACATCATTTGGATATAAAATTTTCGTACCGCAGTTGCGGTACCTTGCAAAAGAAGATGGGACGCACGGTATATATTGCAACAATTGGGTAGGTGTCCGGATAGATCTATTAACACCTGCGTCATTCAGTGGAGTAGAGCTGTTTAACCATAAACGCCAAAACAAATCTCTGTACGCCGATTCATCCGCACAACGTTTCATAATCTAAGATGAGCGTCTCTGAATATGTCACATCGCCTCCCTAGAAGCGCTCAAGAAGTCAGGCGGTAAATAGAGAACAAAAACTTCGACCGTGTTTGGTTAATATCCGGACTCCGGTGTGTTAACCGAGTGTTCAATCCACGGACGACGAAACAGGTGACGAGGGCTTCGAAGTTATCGCCACCTTATTGAGGGTATTGCGTGGAGTGGCGTAAGCACCGGATGCTGCTATGAAGTTTATCAGCCCATAAGAGTGTCACAGAAAGAGAATAGGCCGTACGCGCTATGGATATCTGGAACACTATCCACACCAACTTTCTTGAGCGGCGCATGGAAACGCCAAAACCATGTTTTGGATACCGCTTTACCTGCGCTTGAAAACCGACAATTTCCACCATGTTCTGCGATAATCGATAACGGCTATTTAATTGTTGCGGGAATCAGATTTGAGATAGTGAAGTTGAGCGCTCACAGTTGTGACGGTGCCGTCGATAAAAAGTGATGAGCGAGAGAGAGAAGGTGGTGATTGATATGACGTGAACAACCTAACCATGAGGTAGCAACGAGAACCCGACATCAAAACGACAGTCTAACCTTGATTATGTTGTTGCGCAGCGATCGGCGAGGGTGAGGGGAAGGGAATAATCATCAGTTATACGAAGAGGTCTCCGGACTCAGATTGAAGCCGCGACACAACAAAGTTAACTGAAGATCGGGGGATTGTGGCGTAAAGTTCTGGAATGGTCAAATCGATGAGGTTATGAAGGTCCGCAATTGATTGGGGATCAGAGTCCGACCTTCAAACACAGGTGAATCGAATTTTTGGGAAAGCGGGAGTCGATTCCGATTCCGCGTATTGAAGACACAAGGATAAGCGCTTCATCTCCAACACCAGTGGGGGAGGACGCGGACCATCGCTTCTTCCGACAACTGTCACCTAGTTCAAAGTGTAGGAATGACTCGCCCAGGGAGGGATCTAGATAGCCAGCAAGTTATGTATAGTAGGAACCTATAAGGGTCTGCAGAAAACTGGCTGGGTGGCCCGACATGTAAAAATACGTCGCGGGGGGATAGAGCGCTGTCTTGCACTTAGCGCTCAAAGATGGGAAGTTGTGGCGATGGGAAATGATAAAAAAGCGCCTTCCTAGCTGTAAGGAGGTTAAGACAACCTGTGATATCAAAAAGAGCTCACCTCAAAAACCGCCACCCCATATTTACCGGCAAGCCAAGACTTAGCTCGCCGACGAGAATCTGAGCCAACTTGCCGCTGTCGATGGGCTTCAGTAAATTTGTCGGAAGGTGTACCACAACATCCTGGAAAAGTTGAAGGCAAACAGATTCCATTGTTGGATGTTGGTTGGATGTTGGAGAGCATGTGACAACAAGTGACGTTGAGAAATGACCCTAACCGTCCCCTTCCAGCATGATGCATGATGTTTCTAGTAGGCGTGACGTGAACAAGCCCAAGACTACGCAAACAGTCTAATTCGGCCTTGACATCTGACGACGGCGTGTCGCACCAAGAAGGGGTCGCCTTATCAAGGTTCCAAGCTGAACAAAATAGAAAACAAATGACGTGGAGTACTTACTGGCCATCTTTCCCATTGATGATACCAGCTAACGTGAGCTGGTACTTCGACAAGCAGATGCCGGCAGTCTGCGCTCCATCGTGAATGTACCCATAATGTTCAAGTCAGGGGTCTTGGACGGTAGCTCCAAATCAACCGGAAATTTGGAGTACACTTATTGGGCGGTTAAACCCTAAACGATCATATGGGAGTTTTCCGCGTGAGTCAGGGGAAGCCGAAACAATGTGTCCTGCAAACGTACCCTGCACCCAGATGGAAAGTGGTTGGGAGACACAGCTGGCTTTCTTCTTGGGAGTTGCAAGCGCCCGCGCTCCGTGGCGGCCTGAAGGAACATGCATTGTCTGACAAGAGGACAGGAGATTTACAGAGGGAAGTTTCACATGCATCTTCAGTTCGGCAGAAAGAATTTCGGTTGACGATGTTGAGAACGCGATGAGGGATCCTAAAGTCGGAGTGTCCTGGTCGCTCCACCGCTTAGGAGCATGGCCGGTGAAAATCACCGTTTACATGCACGCCTGCATACGTGAAGTTTAAACCTCTACGAGCGGAACCAAGCATTGCCCGTCCTTTCGGGTCGTGCCACATCCCTCCCAGCAAAATGGGTGCTCTTCAAATCCTTACAGAGTCCCCCGTGCGTCGTAGTTCCTCTCGCTGTTTCAAGAGAGCATAAGTGCTTCATGTCACTGATCCGAGAACAAATTTACGCTAGCACAACAGTTCCCTCATCCTCGTCCCACAGAGGTCAATTGAATACCAACTCGCGCTTATCGTGTACCACACAGTGTCGTGATATACCGGTGATCTGTCTCCACCAGGGTAGGTCAACCTTGGATGTTCATAACCGAAAATAACTTACCCGTGTCATTCCCCTGACACCGCTCGAGCTCTTCGCAACAAATTCCCCCAGACAGGAGGTGACCTGGGTTTACATCAAGATAGGTCAGCATTGAATTCAAGAGTAGAAAGTTATCTAATTAGCAACCAACTGTTGCCCCCTCTCGTCGTTTCCGCATCCTTGCCATCCCTTTCTGTCATCACAACTCAACGTCTCATCACCACTATCTCCGTTCGCAAGACCGCCTGCTACAGGTCCCCCGCAAGTTGTTGGTCGGGCGAACTTACACCGCAAAAGCTCCCTCATCCCGGACTCTCCGAAGCCTTGAACCCCGGCCGCATGCTCGCAGCGTACCATAAACTAAGCGCTGAAGTGTGACGCTTCTCTATGGAGGTATGTCAAATCGAAGCGAACACGCCAAGAATGACTCACAGACGTCGCCCCTCGCATACAGCACATTGTCGCTCCCCATCGTTACATAAGTCCCAGTCTTCCCTCGTCATCACCTCTCCCACAGCCTCGCCACTACGGGATTTCACCAAAAAATGGTTTACCGTAAGAAAGGGTGCGAAATACCTGTAGCTTTCTTTCATGATGTGTACGGTTCGGTGACGTATCGACAGGTGTCAAGAGTCGAGGTGGCTGTGCTATTCAACTTTTTCTGTTTTGATCCTTGATGTTGGCCACCGGAGTCACGCCGGAAGGCTGTAGCCTTCAAGCAAATATGGGGTCCAATTTGCTCTGATATTGCCACTTGAAGCAATTGGGGCCTCAGGCCTCAGGATTCGGGAATGCGAGAAAAGATAGTTTCGGACGGCTCAAGAGTGAAAGACGCACAAGAGTGCCCAGGACAGTCGTTTGGGTGAGTTTCGAATTAATGATCTGGCACATTCATTACTACGCGGCTGTATATAGATATACTTAAGCGCTATGTCCATATCTTGCGGCGCTGGTGTGTACGCCGATTTCCATTCATGAAGACCTTGTGTATCACCACATCTATGTTCTGCTCATACGCCCGTACCGAACGTCAACGGGGATTCGCATATGATCCTACTTATTCTCTCCTGTTGAGTATCATCGCCCTTATTAGGCTCTTCCTCCTTCAACTTCGTCGACCGATTCCGACCCGTGGAAGCTCGTAAAGGACTTCTATAAATGGATATTTTCGACTCGTATTAATCAACCATGAGGTTTGTTCAAGCAGTCGACCTTCTTCCAACCTTCTTCCGCCTACTCGTGACGTCCGCGGTTATTATACAGGTCACACTATGTCCCTAATTCCCCGCACACACTGCCACCGGAGATACTCGATTGAATTTGGATGATGTTTTCATCTAGTCGAAGGTAGTCTCGACACCAGCCGTTATGGATATGTACACTATTGGGGTGTAATTATTCCATGGTAGTAATTACCCGGTCACATATTCCAAAAACAGAACTTCCCCATTTTTTCGGATTCAACACTTACTCAGATCAAACATAGCAAATTACTACCATCGGAGACTGGGTTCGAGTCTAAGTCGAAGGTAATCGACAGCCTGGAACTCTTATGGCCCGTTGAACATTTCCAACAAGCGGCAGTTGTCATGATGCTCAATTCCAAGTGCCCTTCATGGATTGTGATCGTGATTCGTTAAAGACATCCACTCCTTAACCATTGGACACAAAGGGCAGGTTAAGATAAATGATGTCGAGGTTGGGTTGGTGACTAGAACCACGAGGCTACTTATAAGCTGACAAAGTTCTCGACGCGTGCCTACACGGACCTTAAGTATTCGTTATTGTACTTTCACTCCAATTGACATTTTTGTGTGCTGCAAATTTTCAACAACCCCGCAGCATCCGCCGCCGCAAGTCCCGCCATTCACTGCAGTCTGCAGATCGTGGAAGACCCACGACGCGATGGAGATATCTGTGAAGACATTTTATTACAGTCGCCGTTGTTCGACGACATCTGCAACTGGCAGAAACCTACAAGCTCTCATAATTTCGCCCAAATGCACCGGCTAAATGGGCGAGAAAATGGTATAAGCAAGCACATATAAGATGCAGGACATCGCAATCCTCGACCTTCAATGGCTGGAGGTGATCAGTGCTGCGTACCAGGTGCAAGGAGCAGGAATGGATCACCCCAACCTTCAAGACTGCGACCTCGAAAACTCGAATCTTAGACCGTCGACGATCTTAGGGGTCGTGCAAACGTCACTGACTATCGGTTCACATGAGATTCACGTGCGTCCACAGATGGGTGGATGACACCAAGTCCCGCTGTTCAGTATTGAGGTCACCGCGAGCAAATTACTATCATTGATGGGAGCAAACAAGGTCGAATGAGGGGTATTTGGAGACTGTCTTCAGCGGCGTAATCTACGCGTTCTATAGAATAACATTCCCAAACCTTGGAACCTATAACGGGTCAGTCTATTGGGCAAAAGGTGATGGACTTCACCTGAGAATTTCCTACGACCCAATCGACACATCGTACTGTTTTTCTCCCACCACCCGAGGTCTTCCGAAGAGAAATCCAATCCACAACAGATGAGGGCCAAGAAGCCAATCGGCGTCATTTGCTCGTAATCATCGTAATTAGGATCCGTTCCATATCTGCGCGCTACAGATTCAACAATGCAACTCTCCACCAACTTTTTCACCACCTGAAATGTGATTCTCGAACTGTCCGAAGTAGCAAGGTTAATCAACATCTCGAGACTTCACAACCCCGTAGTGGGAACCGACCCCAAAAGCTGTTCCAGGATAGCGTCGTTGAGACCTCTACAAGATCTGAAATGAACGAAGCGGTTGAAGAGCATGGGGATGACGGATAGTAAGTCATTGGTGCTGTCGACATTTTAAAAATCGAGATAGGATTGCCAATGCAACCTGACGAGAGCTTGCAGGCTCGAATCGGTTGAGTCTCGGGGTGCAGACTACCAGTGAGGGTATAAAGTCCTTGAATAATTTTCTTTTGAGACCCTTCAGAAGGAGATCATCGAGACTGACTCGAAAATCCCAACCATCAGGGATTTCCTCTTCCGGCTGGAGGGGCAGGTTGACGTTTTTTAACTCGAGGTTGGAGATGTTGTCGAGAACATTAAGAACGATCGCTATTAGTCTGGATTTCTGCAAAAGTCTCCGAATGTCGAGCCAGCCAAAGAAATATGCTGAAGGTTGGGGAAGGGGAATAGAATCCCCGTCCCTTCGCTGTCTTTGGGGACTTTTTATCGTAATTTTTGCACGTCATAGAGAGCTCGGTCAACAGCGGATAGGTCCCGCTGAAATAGCGGTGTGAAAAGGAGGGATGAGTTGTGCATGACATCAAACGTCAACCACTCGCATCGATGAAAATGTGGCGATAATTCGTCTACGACGGATTGTACACGAGCCTCCTCCGCAATACCCCGACGAATCACGTCCTGGCGGTTGAATATGTGGGCTCGGAAGACAGTCGCGAGAAGCAGAAATCTGGGCGCATAAATCAGCGATGTTCGTCGGTTGGGTATCCACGTAAATAGCGAGGCGCGCCCAAAATTGCAGAACGAGAGTACCAAAGTTTACGAATAGGGGAAGACTGACAGTGACGATATCAAATTATCATCATCGTTCCACTTTGTGAGTTATGGCGGCCGCATGTGCATTCGGAAAACTCCTCGTACCATTCATGTGGCCATTATGTTGAAACCATATCTCGTTTTCGACGTAAATCATTTTGAGGACGAGCAACATTAACTCTGGTGGAAGTGACGTAATTGGCGCACATGGGCGTCGTGCATACGACGTTCTGGTTCCTTGTAAAGAGCTTCCGTTTGTTAATGTTGCATATCTAAATGAGCAGACCGTTACTTACAGCGATTTCGCCCCGCAGAAGATGGAAGGTGGAAAGAGGTGGAAGGAAATGGTAGGGTGGTCTTGGTGATGGCAACCATGATTCCGGTCCGAGAAATTTGCCGGCAATTTCCAGGATAGCTTTCCCCTCTCCCCTTTCCCTCATCTTGAACTCATCCTCCCTCTACTTCAGACTGCTACTCCTTTTTTACAAAGGTGCCCTAGTTGTCACCTTTTTTATGGGTTAAACCGCAGGATGGGGAGTATCAAGCAGTGAAGGTACAAAGCTGATTTCATGTCGTCAGCCTTCAGTTTACACCTTACGATCTCAGCGCCGTCCATTTACAAGTTCCAACTGTAATTTGTCGTGTACCATTCCGTCCTCGTCGCTGTATGTGATAGGATATCCGCACGTCGAGGTACGTCAGTCTTAAATTCATTTGTAGAACATAGCGGCTAAACGCCTCCCACTTAGTCGAAGAATCATCTTCGCGTCCCCCACATCTCGTTCCAATACAATCCAACGTCTTTTGGCCATCGCCTACACATGGAACTTCGGCCTTATTGCAAACAACCTCGGCTTCCTCGCAAGGCCGACGCGAAATCACCATTTCACGCACCTCATTGGACGAGGTCACGAGGAACCTATGCGACAGCGACAGTCCTCGCCTCACCTCCTTCCAATCCTCGAGTTTCGTTGTGGGTAGGCCTTCTGTAAACGTACGTCCGTCGTGAAGCATCAACTTGGAACTTACTGGCCGAACTTAGAACTAACAGTTCGAGCTTGGAAGTTAGAAGTATAAAAATTACTTACGACGTTCTTCCTGGTCGTCCTTACATCCAACACACCGTTACCATCTTCTTCTCTCAACTCCGCAACATCTCGTCATCTCCCATCCACGCAGGCTCCCCGCTGTCACCAGTCTGCCTCGCAGTCACAACCGTATAGAGTTACTGTCATCACTTCTCTCCTCCATCCATTACCAGCGTCGTCATCCAGGCAAGGTACCAGACAACCTTACGCTTTCAAACGGCAACTGACATGCGCGATCCTTAACAGCTCTCTCCTCGACTTTCACCCATGTTACTGGCTCCAACTCGTCGGACGAACCCATGTTTTTGTCTGGGCGAATTCCATAGACAGTAGGCGGTCGCCGTGAATGTCGAAACATGCCAATATTGTGTCTTTCCGCCTCTTTATCTTGCTTGCGAATTAAAACAGCAGGAAACCTCCACCTTCCTCTCTTTTCAATGCCAGTTTCTCTAGGAAAGGCATCATCCTCTACGGGCAATCCTTGAGCGGTTTCAGAGGCACTCACAGCCATACAAATTTGATCTCCCTCTGCGTTTCTCTGAGGTTTATGCTTCGCTATATCACCCCTTATTTTACCGGCACTCATCCCGCCTCCTCGAAGCGTTAGATATTAATCAGCTAGGAGCTTTAACGGCGTCATTCCCACACTATTTGGTCCGCAATTTTAATGCCTTGGTTATATGATGGAAACGTGAACTTAGCAGCAGGCGTCGATATCATCCACCCCGTGTATCGAAACCAGGAGAAATTTTGCCCAGGCAATTCAACTGACATTTACGCGACGTTTTTCAAGCCTCTTCAACGTCTTCGACGGTCTTAAATTCGAGCTTTCGAGACTGTAGTTTTCGGTACATCCGGAGTCTGGGTTTTGCACGATAAGCCATTCCTGCTCCCTGTTATCAGTAGCATTAATCATATTTAACTATTCAAGAACTGTTGCCTCCTGCGTCTTGCACTCTCGCTCATTCCATACTCTTTTAGTCAATCCCGAGCCGTTTCTTGGCTTTGATGTTGCAGTAATGGCAAGTACAAGTCAACGGTGATTTTGAGATTTGCATCATTTTATTTCCAGTAAGTTACCTCAGTTTCCTTACCACATAAAACATCCAGTGTCCTCTCTTTTTCCGGAAAGCATCTTGCTTCTAAAAATAATTTACGAGTATGTGATGGTTTATGTAAGCTGTAACACCTCTGCACGACCACGACGACCGCGATATGTTTGAGGAATGTCCCCCAGAGGTATGGGGAATCATCTTCTCCATGGCCTGCAGAGACGACGGAAGCACCGCAATTGCCCTTTCCCAAGTATCGCGGTTAATAAACGCATATTCCAAACCATATCGATATCAAAGCATCGCGCTCACGAATTGCGACCAAATCACCGCGTTCGAGTCTGCAATATCATCGCTTCCCCCCGAGTTTAGACGTATCAGGAACCTTTTTGTCCACTGTCCTGATACGATGGCCTACGTCTACACACCGGACACGTATGCAGAGGACCCTACTGGCTCAGATGAGGAGTGGTCGCAGAGCGGCTCCAAAGATGTTACTTGGGAGGAGAGCACTTACGAGGTCTGTGCGGACGCTGATCAGTGGGAAACAGACTCTGGATCAAATGGAAGCGACGCCTCCGTATCCGAGTCTGATAGTGACAGTTTCTGCGAGTTAACGCCTGAAGAGGAAACAGAATTGGCGCAGGAGGCGGAGGATTTGGCCAGCATGCCAGATTCACCTCTGCAAGTGAGGAGCCTTGCGAATCTTGACTGGCTCGAGGATTCTCTCTCTTTGCTTGATCGCTGCCAATACGACATCCTTGCCGCTCTTCGTCGCATTCTGGAATCGGCGGCCCAATCTCTGGAAAACCTCACTATACATTGGTTGATGTATGAGTACTGCCTTCTGGAAGTCATGCTTCCCGAGTTGCCCGTCCTCCAAGATCTCTCAATTTTCAGAACAACCCCGTTCAATCGATCTTTTTCAAGCGACAAGTTGTTGTGGTCAGGCCCTCCCACCGTTTTTCCATCTCTTAAACGACTTCAAATTGAAGGCTATCTCGAAAAACCCGAAAGCTCTTTAATGGAGATGGCGCCATCATTAACGTGTCTTCACACAAAGGACATCCTTATACGGTAGTTAAAACTATTCGCATATTACCGATCATGCAGTTTATATTTATCGCAGGAAAATGTTACCATTCCTCCCAACAACACTGAGAACGATCTTGTTGCATGCGCCCTCCGCAAGTAATTTATCGTCACGGAACTTAAAGAATGAATTATTTGGAGAAAACTATATGGAAGGTGTCGGTGGATATGCTAGATTCCTTGTGGATCCATATCCCGAAGACTACGAGGTTTGGCAAAGAGATTGGTTAGCAAGGATCAACAACGAAGATGATACGGTATCCTGTACACTTGAACGGGATTCCTGAAAGCCGAGCCCGTTGATGCTGACGTCGCACCTCTGTGTCAATCAAGCGGTACATACCTCAAACTACCATCACAGGCCTAGTTTTGGAAATCAGAGCTTTTCACCCCAATTACCTTCTGAAAATTGGTAGACATATATTGGACATATACTGGCATGGTTTAGGTAATACCACGGATTTTACCTACTTTAGTTACCGGTAAGATTTGGTACGGAATCGTTGGAATTTATGGAGATCCACGGTATTCTGGAACTGCCGAGCCGGCTAAAGGAGGGCTACAAAGCGTGACATAATTGTATACAACATGCAAAACTCTAGACACCTCCCCAAAAATGCCTCGCTTTGTAAAAACAACCATTTGAGGAAGGAAGCGGACACAAATGACGCAAGTCCTCCACCAACGGCGTGCTCCACACTCCAATCGAGGTTATGATGATACAGAATTGCGCCAAATACGGTTGTTTGTACAAAGCGAAGCGGAGTCAAGAATTTTCGGGGAGGTGTCTAGGGTTTGCATCTTGCTGTAATGATCAAGATGCGTTTCATCGTTTCACCTGTCCAAACCTTTGCTTGAGTGACAAGCAAGCTTCCAAAAGGGAGATTACACAGCCACTTGCTATCACATAAACATGATATAACATAAGCATAGCTATTATGTAATAGCAACTTGCCCCTAGATCACTAGCTTCCCTTGGCCACGAGGCTATCGGCAATGACCGAGAATTTGATCTGACGATAAGAAATGTGTGGCTGTGCTTTTACTAAACCTTTTACAAGGGTTGTTACAACAAGCTGAGATGAGAAGTTCACTCCGAGTGCCATACCACGTCCTTACTTATGACTGCTCATGCACATGCATGAGCGCTCATGAGGAGTTCAAATGCTCCTTGAAGCTGTAAACCAACCTCGTGATTCATGGAACTCTTTGGGCTCGTTGTGCTACGGCATCATGCACTATGCGCCCTCCGAGTCTACGTTCTCAAGGAAACACGAAAACGAACATCTTTCCCCTTACACTTCCAAAAATGACCTCCAACTTCCAAGGCTCCAACAGTTCAGCTGTTTCCACACGCACAGACCTACCAACGCCACTTCTCACACCGACTACCGACAATGTTGCAGGGAAAATATGTATACATTTACGAAGATGGCTTTGTTTCTGAAAAAATCCATGCGTGCCGGGAACTTGACAGATCGACGACAACCCTGTGACCGCAGTCCAGATTCCCAGAAGTCAGTTTTCAACGACCACACGGCAGAAGTCACTGTCAAATTACCGATTTTTGCATGTGTTTTATCGCGAAGCTTTAGGAAAAGCATCAAGCCTTACTAGTATTTTGGTGGTTCCCGTCTCTTGTTTTCTTTTCAATCGATTAAATCAGGCTCACTTCGAGGATCTGACTGTTTCCGACAGGGTTCCCACTTGTGATCAGTGTATTTTTCCGAAGTAGTAAGTGGAACGGATGGAGCCGAGTGCCTGAGTCCATGAACAGACCCCGGACAGCCCTTTTCAAATTGTAAATCATTGAGTAGAAGTTTTGACTCTCACGAGATCCTGAGAGCTAATAACTTCCGAGATGTCCCTTTGCGTCGCAAAGACATTAGAAAAAGCTCAACCTTGAACCTCCCTGCCCCTGG
This sequence comes from Laccaria amethystina LaAM-08-1, assembly GCA_000827195.1. Lineage (NCBI taxonomy): Eukaryota > Fungi > Basidiomycota > Agaricomycetes > Agaricales > Hydnangiaceae > Laccaria > Laccaria amethystina. The sequence goes on along the minus strand of KN838577.1, from coordinate 112,015 downwards.
ATGTCCCCTAGCTATCGCTCACCTCCAGTGTCTGGACGCTTGTGAACATGACAGACGTTTCTGGGACTCCCCACCTCGCTCTGGACGAGACGTTGGCACAGTTCAATTTGGTTCGACCTTTAAATTTCTAATTTCTCTTACAGTTTGGGAGCGGCTTATAATGCAGTTGTTGTGGCATCAATGTGCGTACGCAAACGACTATCGTCCCTCCGTCCTGTTGACGCTTACTTCTACAGCCTTCTTGGAGGTGCACCACGACTCGTCCTTCCTGTTTATCTTTTCTCAACCGAATTATTCCAGTTTCTTTCTTTCAGGCCTGGTACTACTTCAGTCATCAAAGCGACCCGTGGCCCACTACGCTCCTCGTAATTATCCTCAAGATCATCATCCTTTTATGTGACATTGCTCATGCTTTGTTTTACGTAGGTTAGCGCCGCAATCACCTTCAACACGATACACCAAGCCCTTATCACGCACTCCGGTATGATCATTCCAATTACACCCCTTTTTTCGCCTATATTAATATCCGTACAGTGTACTCATATACAGTCTCGAACTGGGGGAATACGCCCTTTCTTGATCATCTGGTCCGGTACGTGGCCTTTCTCGTGTCTCCATCATCTGTGTACCGACCTAGGAATGCAGTACTCTGTTGGTTGAAGTCATATTCACAGTGCGGCTCTATACCTCCGCTTTTCTCCAGGATTACCAACTAATAATTTGGGGGGACAGGGATTGACGGCATTGCTTGTACAAAGGTGAGTCACTGAGAACCGTCTTCCATGCCTTGCGAACAGGAAGTTGAATTATTATTATTTTCCCTAGTTTCTTGACAGCACGCATTTGGATATGTGCGCCTCCCTCCCTTTATCCCCCTCATCCTCACCAAATTTATTGGTAGTGAGTGATCGAAACATATGGCTAACGGGTGTCATCGTACGTTTGCCTGCGTCACTTAGCTTGTGAATTCTCTGATGGCAACACAGGGTTTGCTCGTCGTCGGAGAGTTTGGTCAGTTTATCCATTCATCTTCCTCGAGTATTATCTGATCCTGCTCTTGTTTCAGGAAGCATCCTAGGTTCATTTCAGTCGTCTACCCTCTTTTATTTTGCTCACCCAAAAAACTCAACCAGCATATACGATCCTTTCGTCAGTGTCCCCTCCACCTACTTGAGGCGTAGCCGTTTAGCATAACAATATAGTTTACCATTGACAACCTTCGCTGAAGTCGCGCACCTGAAAGCAAGTCCTGTCCTCCACTTTCTCTATATTCCCATTTTTAATTTCTTGCATGAACCAGACGCTGTCAATCACGGTCAACGCGCTAGCAGCAGCAGGAGACATCCTCATTGCTGGCACATTATGCACACTTTTACATCTCTCACGTACTGGGTTCCATCGGTACCTTCGTCTTTCTTCTTTCAATCTTTAAATGTATGCTCATAGACCATCATACGCAGGTCAGATACGATATATACTAAACTTGTGCGTAGCACTCTTCCTTTTCTTTTTTGACTCCTGCTCATCTCGCCCGTTCTAGATTGTCTTCTCCTTAAACACAGGCCTCCTCACTAGGTAAGCTTCCACCATCAGTCATTCGAATGTAAGGCTAACACGACACATAAAGCCTGTGCGCTGTAGCATCCCTCGTTTCCGTACGTTATTTCTGCCGTTGTCGCGGTCTGGTAACATTCCATTGTTCAGATCCTTGTAGCCGGCACAACGTTTATTTACATCGCATTTTTCTTCTGCATGGGGCGTCGTGCGTCCGATTTTTCCTTTTCTCTCGAACCCACTCACACAAGAAAAAACTAGTTTATACAAACTCCCTCCTAGCGACACTTAACGCGCGAAAGAGGATTCGCGGACTCTCTGATGGGATTGATACCCGTAGTACAGGCGTGGGGTCTTTGAGATTCGCCACACGGTCAACCGTGCTTGGAGCTCGTTCGTCTGGTCTAATAGGTCCCCAGCCAAATGCATCATATGTATCATCAACGTACCGGTTTATCGTAAGTTTTTCGTTTATTTTTCAAGCGGGTGTCTTGACGAAGGCTCCCATAAAGCGGGACATCGCGTCGGTTTCGATGAGGCAAGACAAAGTCTACACTGAGACGGCACGTTCTACTTCCTTTAGTATTTCACTCTGAACTAATGGAATTTTTACCAACTCACGTAGGATGGGGTCAAGGAAGCAAATTTATTCGATCAACATGTTTGTTGATATCTATACTTGAGAGGTGAATAGACTTATATGTATTTTACACAAGATTGCGTTAACGCTAGCTATGTATCGTCGTATATCTTGATACATGCCTTTTCTTGGACTAGGATTGAACAAAACGTCGGGCGTGTATTTGTTGAACTGCAGCACTGAATATAAAGCCATATCCAGTGTGGTTGTGAAGAGCTCTTTCGGGGGTGATCCTGATAAGGACGACGCAAGCTGGGCTGAAAGCGAATTTTCAATGGGTAGAGCAGAGCGAAAGTTGGAAAAGGCCTTACCAACAAAAAATGGATGTTCTACAACCTCCGGTTTTCGTCCACATCCCATAAACTGTACCCCGAATTTTCGTCGAACCGAACAGCGTATGTCTTGTTATAAAAAGGAATCCAGACACCCCCAACCGAAACCACTACTCCGTCTGCATCCTGGGCAAATCTCCCTCCCGCTGGTGACACAATCCTGTGACCATTGCACAGAAGGCAAGGGATAGACTCACCTTGAATCGCATGGTTCATCAAAGGCAACGCAGCAGCCCTACCTACAGAGCCGCCAAAAAACCCACCAAGGACGCTGCCCGCACCTGCAAACCAACCTCCGGTAATGTTGCCAGCGGTAGCCCATGAATCCTGCGGAGAAAATTGATTGTTTTCACGATCGAGCCGAACTTCAATGGTATAGGGAGTTGACGCAAGGTGTGCGGTCCAGGTGTCACCTGGGGGGAGGCCGTTTTTCCAATTTGCTGGCGCAACAAAGCGGAATGCAACATTGAGCGTATCAGGTGTTTCGTTCCGCACCATTACGTCGGGCATGATGAGCGTGAGGCTTTTGGAGACGAAGAGACATGAGCTTTTAGCATGTTGGAAATGTTTCCACGGCGAGCGCTTGACCCCTGTCACATCGATTATCATACATACCATCAGTGAGTTAGGAAGGAAGGCAGGAAATGCCGGACTCCACAACGCTATCACACATCACACCCTTAGACGCGAAGGATAAACCAAAAAAGCTGCACACGTCTTGTGATGATATATACACAGAAGATATCTGCGTATCTGGGAGGGCCGGGTATCCCAGGGGAGAGGTCTCAATCGACGAGGGAGACCAAGTGGCAAAAACCCTTTGGAAAGCGGTAGTAAGAAATCAGAAAGAGAATGAATGTGAGTGGCCTCGAGGTCCTTGGCCCGGAAAGCCGCTGAAACCAGCTTGACCTCCATGGAAATGGGAAAACAGCTCCGAGAGATCCATATGGCTCATACCGCCCATACCGCCCATACCACCGTCATTCATCCCATCTTCTTCTTCACCCATATCGTACCGCTCGCGCCGTTGAGGGTCAGAGAGCACAGCGTTCGCCTCCACAACGAGCTTGAACTTCTCTTCGTCGCCACCCTATTGTCGTCAAGACATGTCAGCCGAACAGGAGGGAACGAAAGAGTATGTCACATGCCTTATCCGGATGATGTATCAAGCTCTCTCGTCTATAAGCTTTCTTGATCTCAATCTCCGTGCATTCCCTCGCCAGCCCCAGGATCTTGTAGTAGTCCTTCGTCTTACTCCTCTTCAGCGCCGCCTCTGCCTTCTTCAGATCAACCTTGAGTGCACGAACGTCACCCTCGGTAGCACTGCCCTCCGTACTCGCTTGTTGTATGGCGGATTTGAAATCAGCGATAGAGGCGTCATACTTCTCGAGGTGAAGGTTGATCCGCGCTCTGGTCCGAAGCGCTTTGAAGGAGTTGGGTGAGACGGCTAGCGAGGCATCCGTATCAGCCAGGGCTTCTTCATGTTTCTCCAGCTATATACCCTCATGAGTGGAAGGGGAAGAAGACGCACAAGACTATCTCCTCACCTTCAAAAGTGTTGTAGCACGGTTTGACAGCAACGTAGCGCGAATCTGGCCACCTTTGCCTTCCTCCTCCAATGAGCCGATGCGCTAGAAGGCGGTGTAAGCTTGAGAAGACGAAACACGCAAAAGTCACCTACATCCAGAGTCTCCGAGTACAAATCGTAAGCCTCCTGCAGCTTGCCCAGCTTGAAAGCCACGTTCCCCTCCTCCTTCAGCCGCTCCACGTCTTTAACACGTTTGCGTAACTTTTGGGCCTGCACATGACCAGGGTCAAGACGGAGTGCGGATGACACATGTTGCAGCGCTTGTGGTAGTTTGCCAGTGAGGAACAGCACCAGTCCTCGAAGAGCCAGGACATCGGGTGAATTAGGGTTTAACCGCAGAGCATCGCTGCGATCAACCATCAGCTCAAAGATTATAAGGATTCACTGAACAGCATGAACGTACTTCGCAGCTATGTTCGCCGCGTCCCAGCTTCCTCTCGACAACTCGAGCTCGACCCTCCAAATCCGCCACTCCGTCGGGACGTCACCACCTTCACCCTCGATAGACTGCAAACACTTGTCTAGTGCAAGTCGGGCCATCGCCCAGTCCTTCCTCTTCCTCGCACTTTCAAAGTTCCGCACGTGCCCCTCAAGAGCGGTGACCTTGTCCTTAAGTTGAACCGCCTGAGTATTTTTGGGCTCCAGGGCAAGCACCGTGCCAATTGTCGACAGTGCGGGGGTGGAAGAGCCGAGAGCCAGTTGGCATCGTGCGAGTCGGAGGAGGGTTTTGGGTGAGGGTGCGGCTGATTGTAGTGACGCCGCCATCTGGCAATCTTCCAAAGCTAACCGAAAGCGCTTCAGAGATATGTAAGACGCTGCTCGATTTGTGAGATATGAAGGTTCGAAAGGGTTCAATTCTGCAGCGATCGTCAGCTTGAGACTTACAAAAATGATGCAGGAGGTACCGATGGCCCTAGTATAGAGCTCGACTGCTGCAGCGTATTTTGCAGCTTTGAAGGCAACGTTCCCTTGTTCCTTGACATTTTCTGCACGTTTTATGGGATCCTCTTCTTCAGGTTCTGGTTTTGGTGAAGTCGTCACAGGACTAGGTGTGGGTGGGGGTTGGGGCGTGCTTGGCCCAGATTCGGGGGGGGCGGAGCTGCTGTGCTCAGAGCTGAGGTCTGTCGACATCGTATGCTTCAGCTAAAACATACCTGCTGCCGTTCGGAACCACTGGGGTCGGCGTAGTCGCTGGGCGCTTTTTCGCAGCTCCTTTCTTCTTGGCCATTGCTGTGTAGGTTCAAATGTCCTCAATGATTCGGATATCAGAGTAACGAGGCTTGGAGAACGTCGCTGACAACGTGGACGATGGTGACGACGGTGGTGGAAGAAAACAATTTTCGGCATAAATTAATTAGAACATTCTAGAATTTTCCGGAATAATAAATAAATATCATGCAGGTGCAAAGTCCTTAACCGACGATTATTTCAATGTCCATAGTATACATGAATAGTATCTACACTTTTTACAAGGTACGATGAACGCGATCAGTTGGGATTGGGAGGGAAGTTGAAGAAGAACACGGCAGGCCCAGCAACTACGCCTACATCTGTGAAACTCTGAACTTTGGTGGTCGTAAGGACAAGGTACGTCTGCCCCGTAAGGCCTTTGGGAACCGTCACAGTGCCGTTACCTTTCCCCATGCGGGTAAAATTACCAAATACTTCATTCGGAGCCACGCCAGTAAGGAAGGCAGCGAACAAAGGAGTACTCTGAGGGGTGGTGATGTTGAAGGAAACGTGAATCGTTTGGCCCGTGGTGACATTTGCCTCTTGAATGACAAGTTGAGGGTTCGCCTTGAACGCGATAGGAGGGTTGCTCGAGGGGCAAGAGCCTGGCACGATGAAGTTGGACGCCAGGGTAAACGCCTCGTCAAACGTGAGAGCTCGCTGACCACATGTAAAATCAGACTCAAAACTCATGAAAACGAATAGGACCCACGTCAAATGCTCCGGGCCAGGGAGTAAGGGCGAGTTCAGTGGCGAGCCAGCTTGCATGGCGGGCCTCTATGGTCGAAATACTATCTGCGACGATCAGATAGTCTTTCTCCGAGATGAATTGCGCAGCTCCGATGTAGGCAGATGTGCCTACGTATGTGTTAGAAAACGCGCGACACGCACAACGTAAAGAAAACTTACCAACTCCCTCAATGGTCTTAGCAAGATTTGCAAATGACGCCGCGTCGGTATAAGGGCTGGTAAAAAAAAAGGGGGGGTAAGTCAGACCAACAACCACAACGAACGCAAAGGGACGAACAATGTGTATTTGCAAGGGCGGACGACTGGGCTCTTGCCAATCAACCCCTGAATCGTAGCGGCATGCGTCTGCTCATGCTGGAGGATCTGCTGGACACGTCCACGATACACGCTGGGCAAACCAGCGGTGGTAAAGGCCTGTTGCGAGAACTTTGCCAAACCGCCGGTGTAAAACGCGACCTCGATGAGCTCAAGATTCAACGCAAAGACCAAGATATCCGTGTCTAATGATCATGAAACCCGCGTTAGCAACTCGAACCAATCGAGCGGACACAACATAACGTACCGGTAAACTTGGTGTCCCGGGGAATGATAACAGAGGCGCTAGCCTGGAGTGCGGCCAAGGCAGCGGTAAAAAAGATAGACTTCATGGTGAGACGACGAGGAAGTGGATAGACAGTGAAAGTCTGGGCAAAGTCTCCATTTCCTTGGATCATTTATAGGCCATGAAAGGAAGACCCGTGGTAGAACGTGACTGTCGCACCGAATTTAAGGAGTTCTTACCAGAATCAGGGGAACTGGCAGGAGATTGTCATTCTGACTCGCAATTATGACGAAAAGTGGACATTTTTTGGCTTGGCGTGTCCCAGAAGGCGCTAGGGGTAGTCTAGGTTGAGAGTCCCTTTCTTCGCGAGGTTGAGACGCGTTTTGACGAATTTGGTTCAGTTTACACGCAGGCATGTGTCATTATACTCACGTGATATTCGTCAAGTACCATGGAGGAGAACACACAAAATGTATAAAAACCCAGCCTTAGCGCATTGCAAAAGTGACATCAGTAGTCATCTGAGGATGAACATCAGTAACTATGGAGAGTACCTAAGGCCGCTATCACGGTCATATGTATCGGTGTACCTCGAAAATTCCTGATGAATCGGATTGTGATTGAAGTTCAACGGACGCAGCATCACCTGCACCAAGTTCAATGGACACTGCATCACCTTCACCGTTAATCCTCGCCAACCAATCTCCTATCCAATCCTCATATTCCTCGGAGTATGGTTCGACCATAAATTCAGCATATTTCCCGACACCCTCCTCATAATCTCTTCCAAATAGCTTCATTTTAATTCTATGCGATGTCATATCCTCTGCTAAACCCGTGTGAATCACGATTTTCCGTAGCGTTTTGGGAAGGAATAGTTTAATTCTCCTGCCATGAGATTCATGAGCAGCAAAAATTGCGCACTCGAAAACATCTTCGCTTGTATGGAGGCACTCCAACGACGGCGCCATCACCGTTAAGTGGCACGCAGGCGGCTCGAAATACCCCTCAATTTGAAATCTTTTTAGCGATGGAAAAACGGTGGGAAGGCCCGGCCATAACAAATTCGGGCGGTTGGAGTGGTAAGGACGCATCCTGTATAAAGAAAGATCTCGAAGAACTGGCAACTCCGGAATGACTACTTCGAGGGGGCAATGCTGATACATTATAAAATGTACGGTGAGACTTTCGAGAGTCGGTGCCACTGTTTGCAGGATAAGACGAAAAGCGCGAAGGATGGCATATTGGGGGTCTTCATAACCCGAGAAGAATTCCTCAAGCCAGTCGGGTGAACTTTCAAATTTCTCCGAGTGCATCCACTCCATTTCTTCCGCCAATTCTGCTCGCTCTTCGGTGGTCAGCCCGTCGAAACTGTCTTCCGAATCAGATTGCTCCGCGTCTGAGTCTGATTCATAATCAGCGTCTCCTTGAGCTTCCCCAAATTCTTCAGAAGCGCTCGCCTTCCCAGTAAGACCTCCTTCGGGGAGGGCGGGATCGGCACTTTGGGACCCGTCATTGTTGGCATCGGAATCTTCATCCGAGTCATAGATGTCCGACGTGTAGACGTACGGGAGGGGATTGTGAACGAAGAGGTTTTTGACCCGTCTGAGCTGAGGGGGGAGGGATGATACCACGGATTCGAACGCGATGATTTGCTCGCAACTCGTGAGGGCGACACTTTGGTACCGATAAGGTTTCGAGTATGCGTTGATCGACCGCGAGACTTGTGAAAGGGCGAGAGCGGCGCTTCCGTCATCTCTACAGGCGAGGGAAAAAATGATTTCCCATATTTCTGGAGGACATTCCTCAGCTGACATGTTGGTTCAGGTTGAAGTAGATCATCATGGATGGTAGATCAAAAAGTGATCACGCATGTCACGCTTCTATTACGAATATTCCAGCGATTTTGGTCCATACGCTGAATTGATGCTGAGGGTGATAGATGGTGCCAATGGCGGCTTGTAACTGCGTCTTTGGGCGCCTTGGGCGCCGGTTTCGCCCCCGTCTAGTTGAGGTCTGGTTCTGAAATGTCAGTCACGCATCTAATGGGCATCAAGTATTGCTTTCGAGTAGGTCTTAGCCGGAGGGGTCATCTCGCCTCGATAACCCCCCTTCTCGCTCCTCTGCAATTGAGATTCCGAGTAGCCCCCATGGGCCAAATGAGCCATATTTACAAAGTAAGCACATATCGCTCGCTAATTTTACGTTAGATAAGCTCAGCTTTCAATGAATCCGCGTCGCCTTCAACTTCTCCTTGTATTTCTCTCAACGTCGCATTACACACCTCAATCCAAGCCTTCCCGATTCTATCGAAGTCTTCGAGCTGATTAAAACAGAGTCAGTACACCGGCGTGTGCTATATAAGAATGGGCTCACCTCATTCCACACCTGAGCACAACACCGAGTCCACCACGCCTCGTTGTGGTAATAATCAACTGAGTACATCTTCTGCTCCCTTAGCATCTTGTTCGTGAATTTGGAGTGGATATCGTGGGTATATTGAACGGATCCGGGAAAGGGGAGTTCGACGTTCACCTGGGGGATTAACAGTCCTATGAGCTGGGTTGGGGCGGAGGAGTGGTAAAACGCACCATGTTAAGCGTGAATTTGCCATCTGGATCCATTACCCGCGTCCCGAACAGTTCAGCCAGCCGTTTACCACCTTTTATAGCTAGGTCATGACAATATGCGTTTATCTTCTCTTCTCCACCCAGCCAAGCGCGGAATTCGAGGGCTGTCACACACAAATTGTTTGTCGTATAATGGTAGAAAGACGGAGAATATTCTACCCACCAGGAACCACGCTGAGATATGACGCGAAATCGATGGTTCCGTTCCCTAACACCGACATCAGGCAATGCAAAGAAACTTGAAATAATGGGCGGACATTCGAACTGACTGACAAATGTTGAGCTGGTACGCTTTTCGGGAGACTTGTAAGCACCCGAAGTGGGTATAGACGTCTTAATGATATGTTGATTCCTGAAGCTACTCAGTAGCCCCAAGCAAAGAAAGAACGACGTAGGAGATCGTACCTTTCCGGCACATATAAAATATCACAGGGACGTTTCGCGTACAGCCATTTATGACAGTTCTACAACAATCGTCAGACTCGCCGCATACCGAAAAAAAAGTTTAAACTCACAGAGAACCAGAAATCTGGCTTCGTCTCATCAAGATTGATCCCTACCTCCTGGCCGACCGAATGTGCCGCGTCAACGACACTCCAAACCCCTTCTTCTCTACAAATGGCCACAATCTCCTTCCACGGAAGGTGCACCCCCGGAGTAGATACAATAGAGTCAATGATTGCTACGCGTTTACCATTCTTCCCCACAGGGTGCGCTTGAAGATGTGCGTGGAAGGAGGTGAGAATGTCATGATGGGTGGTTGGGAAATTGAGTACAAAAGTCGCAGTTCTGGGGTGTGGACCGACATCGGATATCGAATCTACTGTACGGAAAATTGATTCGAACGTAGTGCTGACTGAGTTTCATATTAAGAAATGATGTTTTTGGCAAAAAGGAACATAAACGGACGTACAAGGAATGAGAACATCATCCGCCTCCCATTCGAAATTCCTCAACACGGTATTCGCAGCCATAGAGGCGTTGCTGAGTAATACAACTTCGTCTGTCTTCGCTCCGATGAGGTTTGCTAGCTTCTCTCGCACTGCAATGAGATCATCTTGGTATGTGAGGCGGTGGAATAAATCCGGGTTTGCCTCAATGCGCGCAGTTGTTTTCTGAATAAATTGTAGAACTGGCTTGGGGGTACTGCCGAACGAACCTGGAAAGGTCTCAGAAAGTATGCTATCGTAAACGCAAGAGATCGTACCATGATTCAAGTTGAGATACTGTGGATCGAAAGCAAAATACTCCAGCATTCCATGCCCAAAAGGAGGCACTGGCTGTTTGTAGAGCTTTTCACAGTCAATCTTCGTCAATTCCATAGTTTCGTTGTGGGTGATTAGCAAGTGCAAGGCAAGTCTCATGTATCTAGGGTTGGGGGGTCTGAAATCCTCACTGATAAACACGTAGGGCGGCAAGCCGCATGGCCCGCTACGGCCCATCTTCCTTTACATATGTTGTATGTTGATCGTGTCCTGGAGCAAACGATGATGTGATTACACGTGTATAAAATTACACGTGAACGTGAGAAAATATTGTAAACCCACTACTAACGTAGCGGGAAAATCGGAAACATATGTTGATAGCAGATCTATTATTTTCAGGAACATCAGCACTTTGAAAACCTGAAGTAAACACAAGTTGGGCTGGGACGCAGTCGCGGCTACTTTGTACCTAAGTTGTAACAACACCAACGTTCTACTAACTTGAAGTCGGGAAATGTGACCTTGATATGACCTTGTTATAAATCAAGGCTTGAGGCCTTGAGGACTTAAACACATTTACATATCATCCGAAGGTGTCGAGCAGTCAAGTGGTCAATCAGATCAGTCAGATGCAGTCTTTGTTGATCAAATAATTAGGTAGTGTGTAACAAAAATTCAGCCAGCTCTACGGTCTCTGAATATGCCTTAGTTTCAATAAAGATGTCTTCGGGAGGTACCATCGTTTGTTCCCTTGCTTGACAAGGGTTCTGGGACCCCCATAATTGTGGCGACTTTCAGGCAACCGGCATTTGCCGAATGGTATTGGTAAGGCAAGCATGTGATTAGTGTTGCCGGAGCTCGGCTCAGCTCGGCTCCCGCTCAGCTTTGCCCAAAGCGGAGAGTGTGGGAGCTTGGAGCTGAGCTAAGCTGTCAAACGACGGCTTGAGCCACCGCTAGCTAGCTCAAGCCGTTTAATTGTGTCCTAAAATGGAAGGTAGCAACATTTAGTGTTTTCAACGAGTTCTCCATGGCAAGTCTGGAAGAAATTTCTGTTAAAAGCTATTTTGAATATATTTGTATCAAAAATATTCATTTGGTGACTTTCTACATAGTGCTGTCGAGCCACTGAGGTCAGGAGAGTTTCAGTGTGACATCGGAATGTCACAATCACACAGTGTGACAACATATTCAGCAGGCCGACATTTCACGGAAAAGAGGTTGTAATTCTATTCCATTTGAGTAGAAAATTACACTACTGTAGTATTTGATACCTAATAATGTCTTTTAGATACAGAAAAAAATGTGATTTGTCAAGTCTAAGACATTTTCCCAATTAGGTATGGAGCTGTCCCTTCCATGGCTTAGCCGTGGCTAGAGCCGGCTATCCAATGCAGCTCCAGGGTCATTGCCGCTCAGCTCAGCTTGGCTTCCCACGGCTCAAAAGCCATGGCTCAGCTGAGCCGAGCCAAGCTCCGGCAACACTACATGTGATGTTTCAGAATCTAAATTTCACTGAAATCCTTTCCTTATCAATGCTCACACCTACAGTCTCCTTTGCGGTATGTCGATTCGACAGCTCCCCCACTTATCGTGCTGTGATTTTTCTGTAAGAATATGTGAACTGTATATTAGACTTTTATTAATATACAATTATGCAGTCAGAGCTGACTGCTGTACTAATTTATCAGGGAGATTGACGAACAAGAAGGCCTCTTCGTGGAACGACCTCCTCATCACAAAATCAAGTTCCACCACGTACTTTTTAAGCTAAGTATACAATCATCATCTCTCTTGAAAACTTTATTTATTAATTAGAAGTTTCCCAAAATGAAAGCAGAATCATCTGCGTCAGAAACCATATCAGAAGGCGAAGGTTAGTAACACTACATTCCTTATCACCTATATTTTTTGAGACCTTGTTTCAGAGTTTCTTCCCGAATTCTGCATCGAGAATTGGCCATGCGAACACGATGTTGCAAAGGAGGCTCGCAACCAAATGATTGACGAATTTCATGTACTTCCTATCCCTGCTTACAATATGCAGTCCAATCTTGTGAAGCCCACCCAATACCGTCACATGCTCAAAGACGCCGTAGTTGCCATTCACTTCACATTAAAACACGGGGCATCCAACTCTTCCAATACGAACATTGTAGACATTGTCAACATGCGTGTTCTTATGTTCTCGTACCACCAAGGACCCACTAACACCACAGTGAAGGAAATTTGTGCTGACAGATCCCTTTGATTTTAAATCGAACAGATCCCCAACCAAGAAATCTTGCACTAGAACTACTTAAATATTTACCTGTCGTATGTGGGGATGACCAATCCTTGGTAAGTGTGATGACCAGTGACATGCCATGTGACAGCGTCACATAGCCAATTTCTTGAGACATCGGGTTTGTGCTTTCAACATCACCATTTCAAAAGTTTTTTTGTGAGGAATTTAATGATATTAAGTGAATGCATCCGCTGAGAGAAATTTCTATGTAATAATTGTATTTATTGCACCAAAAATGCGGAATCAGCCTGTTCTCCCTGCCAAAAATGGCCCTCTAGAGTATATAGGACATATCTTCTCAACCACAACAGCTATGAGTATGGTTAGCAGACACATTTTGCTTAGAATTTGATTTTAAATCAACCTATCAGAGCAGAATTTTTATTTCTATCTTTCTTGGTGAGATATACCTTAATATTAGGCACTTTAACAGGTTTAAGGGTCTTAAATAAAAATTCTGGACTGATAGGGTTGTAGCCCCAAAGGTTTAGACCATTCTAGATCTGCAAAACTAGCTCTTAATCACATTTCTTGTGAAGTTAGGGCCATATCAGCAGGCAAAATATGCAAATGCACGGCCACTGATCCCAGGTCAAACAAGGCTTATAATATTTTTATACATTTGGATAGAGATTAATTATACGATTCCGGTGCATTTTTTTTCATGTAAATCGGTGGAGAAATGACTGAGCTATGTTGTTTACAAGTTTGAGCCGTGTGGAAAAGCAGTCGCCAAAAAGAGCCGTGTGGAAAAGCGGTGGTGGTCACCTGTGGGAATCTGCCTATTTTTGGCGACTGCTTTTCCAGATGGCTCAAACATATAAACAACGTAGCTCAATCATTTCTCCACCGATTTACATGAAAAAAAATGCACCGGAAT